>WUAP02127055.1:0-14683 GCA_015163945.2 Stichodactyla helianthus | reverse complement strand
ACCAACCCCTTGCTCTAACCACGGTTCACATCGATTTGAAAGAGCAAAATAATCGAGTCTATCTGGTGCATTGTATTCACAGGTATTGATATGCTAATTCTTTCAAATCGATAGACGAGGGGTTAAATGCGCTGTGTGCTTTTAAAAGTCAAGCCCTATTGGGCTGGGTTAGCACTCGGATGGGTGACCAGTGATAGCATGTTGGTGAATTTAGAACTTTTCTTTCTTTAAGTTGTTATGTTAAAAAAAACCGACTTTTTTTTTACTTCGGCCCTCGGGCCAAAATGTTACCGCATTCGGTTTGCCAACAAATAATATTTGCTGTGCCCGTCAGCTAGTTGTCACTATATTTCTTCAAATCGAATCATATTCGTCGAATAACATACTTTAGTTGTGACATCTTCTGCAGGCTACTACGAATTCTCGCATATATTCTCATGAGCTGAAATATTGCTTTGAAGCAATATAGGCTTGTTTTGGCTGTGCCATTCGAAGTGGCTGCTATGCCTGGTTAGCAGATGCACGCATCACGAGTTTCATTCACAGCTCTGAGATGTAATGTGATAGGATGAGCTGGATTTTCAGGCATTTGATTGGCTTAGATAGGAAGCCATTTCAGTGTGACGATACAGAAGCTTGTCTAATAAATCTCTTGTTTTTCCTCTCTGTTACTCAGAATTTTCTTGAACGGAATTTGTTTTTTGTCGATAGATTTGGTCTCCCGGTCAAGTTTTCTATTTCATCCTCAGAGGAATTTTATCTTCGTAACTGGATATCGAAAGTAGATCAAACAATTGTGATAATCATCATTCTAGAAGGGATGTTAATATGCGATATCCTTCACAAAACAACCCACATGGCCTTTGGACGTTACTATCTTATTTTACTGACTCGAACAGACAAGTTTTTTCGATTTACTCAGTGCCCAGTTATATGTTCGGTGTCAAAGTATTGGTCAGATCTAGAGAGGGTCGACTTCTCTATCCCACAAATCGTTAATTCTTCACACTTCAGAGTATCCGTCATGTCTTTCATTCATTTAATAGATTACGTTCCAAAAGTATTAGTCTTCCATGTGTGAAGCTTTTCTGCTATCAATGATTTTTTTAGTCGTAATGAACTGTTTTCCGAGGGAATGTCACTTGACCACCCCTGACACAGGCATAGATCGAGGTAATTTCATGTTACAATTGGTAAAAATATACGCAGCAGTTTGTAGCTCCGAGTTACGAAATGCGGCTCACCAAGAATATACACACAAGTACTAACAAGAAAATAAACCTGCTTAGATAATTTTGACGTCACTTTTAAGCCAGTCTAATAGCGACGGTTCACGTGACTGCAAGTCATGTGAGCTATTTGCTTGGATATGTAGTACAATCACCACGATGCAGACAGCGACATCAAATCGACAGTTTCAACTTTTCATTACGATGGGTATCGTGATTGAGATGAATCTGATTTCGAATTCTAATCTTGAAGGCGCCAGGCATGAAAAAAATTAAGTCTAGTGAGTATAATTGATGATGATTTAACTCATAAAAATCGTAAGAATTCTGATAACAATCTGATCCTCTTTGTTAACAGCGATTAAACGAAAATGATCATTTCATTTCCATTTCCACTAAATTAGTCCTTTTGAATAATTTTCGATATTAAATCTTCATTACGACTTTCTTTTAGTTTTATCACTAGAAAAATGATTTCGCTTTTTCATGCTACTTCAGCCAAACCGCAGAAAAAGTAGACTTTACACCATATTGTAGTTGAGTTTTAGCTTTTATTAGGAGAAAATTTGATCGTTTAAAAGCAATTTATGATAATAACTATTAGCAGTGTAGTGTTATATGTATTGAGTTTCGTGTTCCATAGCAACGGACTTGACGCCATTTTTTATACCATAGCAACATCGAATTACCCAGAGAAATCGCATTAACGACCTTAGGGTAGCTAAAAAAGTGTTATATGGTTAGTGTTTGTTGTTGTTTGTTTAAAAACAAAAACCCGAGATTATTCAAGATTCAAGATATTACTTTTAAGTCGGAGGGGAAAAAATGACACACCGAAAAAGTGGTCGTGAAAATATATCAGCATTATATCAAGTTTACTTTCTTTTTAAAAGTGTCTGTATCGGTCCGTTCGATGGTACAATCCAGATTTCAGGAACAGTAATGGTAACAGTCTTGAAGCTAACCAAAACAAGAACTAGGATTTATTTTTTGCCACACTCTAGTTCATACCATTCCGCATATAAGCAATCTCACTTTAACTAGCTGTACATAACACATCTCTTATTCAAGCATCATGATTGGATGGTTTACGTGTTGTACTTTCTGATTGGCTGGCAAACCCTTTTTGGGCACACAAAAAATTGGTAAACATTCTGGCATATACTGATTGAAACATAGCAACTACACCAAATTGAAAAAACGTTGTCGGGTTCAAAAGGTTAAATCATCGAAGGTAAGACCGAAAGGGGTTATGGGTAAGTACTCAATAAAAAGCCCATATTTACTATTATATCCATAGGATATTGTTGCAACTCTCGAGCATTGCTTGAATTCTCGAAGAAAGCAATTTTCAAGAATTACAGTGATGGTCAATCCATATTATGGGCCTTTACCCAGAATCCTCCTCGATTAAAGTGCCGACGACACTAGAATTTAATCCAAGGATATACCATTCCAAAGATATGAGTCTAGACAATATCAGGCTGAAATACTCAGTGTTCTTTCAAGGTCATGGTCGTTACACGCTGTGTTTGATTTTGTGTCTCTATAGTCATTCTTTTGACGTAACACAAACACTAACAACATCAACCCACACATACGTACGCTAACCTACTCAGTCACGCATTTACTCATCCAAGCGCGCAAGTTTTGTTGGAGGAAACTTAGCACCTCTGATACACGATGGACGGATTTTACTTGATAACACGCTCACAGGACGATACTTACTTCTGGCCGGTTGTGGTCGTTAACAGCAGGTTGTCTAGTGGTCGCCCCCAAGATTTTTTCGTTCACTTACGAAGACAACATGACGCGCAAAACTTGTCGGTGTTTGAATGTCATTTCATGTTGAATACTGTTTCACAAATATTGAAAACAGCAGGTCACCAATACAACCGTGTTTATTTACAACTATGCATTGTTCGGTAAACGCAAACAGAAATTGAGCAAAATAATAATAATCCAAACTTGAATTATTACCTATTATTTAAAAAAAAATTGATTGGAATTTTGATTGAAATAGCATATCATAGACTATAAGTCTACACAAGAAAAGCATTCAATGTTGATCTTTTTTGTATTAAATACACCATCCATCCGTCATCTAGCTTTTATTAGATCTTGCAAGTAAAGGAAACCACTTGAATAGTTTCGAGACTTTTGATGAAAGATTTCAAGTGTTCAAACTCTGTGGCCTTTTTGGGTGTTCATCCTTAATATAAACGACACAAAAAGACCCCTAGAGGTTATTCTATTGTATTCATTACAAGATAAATTCTTAAATGCTTGCTTATTGAAATGACATCAAAACTCTGATCGCTACAAACTTAACTGAGTTTAAGACACTGAAGCTTAAACACAAAGCACAAGAGATTTTCATATGTAAAAGTCACATTATTCAATTATTGATAATAGTTTAAAAGTATCGATTCATACCACGTCTCATGAAGCTAGTTAAGTTCATTCAAAATTTAACCATGTTATTGTAGAGTCGTTTTATGTAAGATTAAAATCATTTCTTAATATGATTGCAAATAATTTTTCAAAATGCAAATAATGAAAAAAATTATCAATCAACACAAAATCGTGAAATTATATCCTCCAATATGCAAATAAAATCAACGCTTGGGCCTCTGATTGGTTAAATCTAAACAATAGATATAAATATTGCTGATCCTGTAATGAGCTTTTATTGTTAAGAGAATTTTTTGTTTCGCCTATTATTTGTTCATTCAAATTCATAGCGAAATTGACAATTACTTTTACTTCTGATAGCTCTTAAATGCCATGCATATTTTAGAGTAAGAAACGAGAAATTACACCGAAATTTAATAAAATTTAACGTGACTACAAATCGTATCAAATAATCTTAAATTACCTTTAAAAACTTTAAGCCATGAATTAGTGTAAATCGGTACGATTTTCTGTGCAATGCTCACATCCAAATGACAAATATGGTCTGTGAAATGCCAATCATACAAAATTTATTGTCTGTAACGATTTTGCAACTCACGTTTGGCCTGCGATATGCAAATACCTCACAATTTGAACTTCGATTTTTGAGGGTTATCAGTCCTAAGGCAAATCGTAAAGTCATTAGCAAAGGTCACAGCTTAGATTCCGCCTTGATAAATAAAACTACTGCCAAATCATCTGATATGTTATAAAGACATCATGCTTTAGTAGATCTGGCCAAATACTTCTAATACTTCTTGTTATACTAATATCAATACTATTGTACGGTTCAATGGCCTCAGCCAATCACAACAAGCGATGTAGCCTCATTAATTGACAAGTAAATACAAGTCATTTCAATACACTAACTTCGGTATTTCTCTAGAGATTCTCTGACAATTGCTCCAAGCATTCGTAGCAAAGACACAGGACCAAAACGATGCTTAGCTAAGATGTCTTGAAAAACATACTCTGACTTTACTGCTCGACATGTCTTCGCTTGGGAACTCGAAACAGGAGTTGATCATCTTGATACTTTTGGTTTATTTTGTGACTGCAGCAGAGGCTCAAGCTTTATCCTGCACTATACAAATTATTATCGCTGTTTTCGCATTATTAGCTGCTATACTTTTAATTGCTTTTATAACTTTCGCAATATGGTACTGGTGCTACAGAAAGAAAGGTAGAACATTGATAACATTCATTTTAATAGTTTTACATCGATTTTCTACGTGGAACCGGACTATTTCGTTTTAAAATTAAAATGATCTTTTCGTTCTTAAAATTCTTTGCAGGTAAACAAAGCTCGAAGAATGATCTCGAATTACAGAATGGCAGCAAATTTAGTGTTGTTGGCAATGATGGGACAGTACATTGTCCATATTGCGAAAGAAAGTTTGCCATAAAGACAGAAGGTAGGCTTTGAATTATAGATGAAGTCTGCAGAATTCAATGGGCATTTGATTGTCTTTGTTGACTTGGTGAAGAGTAGCAACGTCATAGTATAAAGAAATATCTAGAAAAAAGAGTCGACTGTTTTTGTTTCACCTTAAACTGTTTACACTCCTTTATTGGAAGATTTTATTTGCTCTGTGAAGTATTATTAGCAAATATTTGCTCATTTTATTGCATTGAAACTTTATCCTAACCACGGCACATCTTGGAGACACGTCAAAAAAATTCTCGAGCGCTTTTTTAAAAGATCAAGTTCGTTCCGGTCCAGATGTTCTTCGAGTTTAATCCGTGGTTCCTGAAGTCCTTAATATTTTACTGACACTTAATTTTACTTCTAATTTTAACAAAAAGGACTTTCTACAAACTTGGTTTAATTTTCTCTAAATTGATTGTCTGTTAATAAAACTCTCGACTCTCGTTTGATTATATGTTAATAAAACTCTTGACTACTCGACTCGTAACTGCTTGACCAAAACTCAAACCGAGTGTAGTGTTTCCATTTCCTAATTTTCTTTGCATTCGAAATTCTAATTATAAAAATAATTATAAAAGTTCTAAAAGATAACTGAGGCAAAAGCTTTGAAATGTGTGTCTTTTATCACCTTAAGCATTTGGTCCTATTGATGACAAGTGTTAATTTGACAGACTCAAATTGAATACAAAACGAAGAGAAGAAAACTCTACTCGATTAATTACTAGCAAAATCTTTATTTATTTTGCAAAGTTTTTCACAGTTACTTTTCTTGTTTCTTGTCTTTCTTAAATTTCTGTTTGTTTAAATATTATTTATTCAGTGTAGTAGTGTCTTGATAATTTATTTCCACTATTTCCAAAGTTTGGTGATTCGTTTTTCAGTGTAGTTGCTTTGCTAGTAGCAATTTAGCTATCAAAACATTACTTGAAAAATAAAGAAAAAACACAAGAAAATTTCTAAAATCGCTAAAATAGCAAGCCCTCTGTTTCAACATCATGTATCTTTACAGCGATATCTCTACAATATCGATTTATTTTACGAGTTAAGATTAACATTTTCCTTCGGTGACCAACAGTTCCTACTTGTCAAACGCAATAAATTCCTAGTATATCTGAAAGAGGAATTGTTTCTAATAAATTTAAGATCTTAAATGAAAAAGGAATAAATTTCAGCGAAAATTCTTAAACTAAAACCTTTGATATTATAGATTATTTCTGTATTACAACCCCTTAGGGATGTAGAGATGGAGCAAGTCATTTATAGTGTTTCAGTAGGGTTTTCCTTGGAATCGGCGCAGATTAATAGCATGCACTCGGAAATGTCTGTAAAGTGAGTCACAGAAATGTGATTTAGTCGCCTATCGATCTCAGGAATGACGAGAAACGGATCTATTCAAGCGTTCAAGAAATTCTTGAAGTTTGCGAGATTCTTCTTTTGCTACATGCACATCGCGTCGACACGTACAAATTAATATCAAGGAAGAGTTAAACATTGGCAACTCATAATTCCATGTCTGTTTGTCTAATGTATTTCTTTTTCTAGTTCATTACTAAGGAATCCCATTGATAACTTCTTCCTAGCACGCTTAACAGCTGAAAGAAAATTAATGACATAAATTTGTCTTTAGACATTACTAAGGTTCCATATGACACAGGTGTTTTACCAGTTTGCCCTTAGTAAGTTTCTATACCTAGACTAGTACGTACTGATTGAAAAACAAAAAACAAAAACAGCGATATTAAAACGAAACTTCAAGTGCGGTTAGACTTATCAAGGTTGGGTGAGTGTACATGCCCTAACAAGCTCTAACGGGACTCTTGTATTGTTATTATATTATCTCTTCTCCAACCAACTAGAACTTTAACATATTTTTTACTTCAGACACTAAACTAGGCCCTTGTCAGTGCAAATTTTTATCGGTCTGACCTAACAGAGACAAAACGTTATCATTTCAAAACCAATTTGAAGACGTTTAATTTAGAATCCCATCTGTTTAGTTTTTCACGCAGCTAAGAGATTTTTCAATACAAGTTTTGAATGAATAGAATTTTGTTTCCTGTGAGGCATAAAAAGAAATTTAATTACAAAATTTTAAAGATTCTTCAGTTTGTAAAAAAAAAAAAAAAAGTTTAGAAAAGTCTAGAAAAGTCTCTTTTTTCCTCGCTTGGTGTTGGTCTTCATGACGTGTAGCTGTGATGCGAATACCAGGCATTTTCTGTATTACCCCGACCGACAACTCAAAAAACTCTATACTAAATAATGTGAAGACACTTCACTCCCTGTTGTGAACAAACCATCTTATTTATATCACGCATTCAGATGATATTTGTCATCCGGCAATATTATAGCAAACTAATTTAGTTATAATTTCGATGGCGTTTCGGAGAGGAAAGAGATTTACAATCAACGGGGGACTCCCTCAGTCCCAGCAGGGCTGACATCGTATCTTGTAGTTTAATAAACACTCATATTTACTTTACAAATTGTCTGATTAAATCGATACAAATCCCATAAGGGAATGCGCACCGCGATGTAACATCGTGACGTAGTTACTTTACATCATGAATTTTTTCCCCTACCAATAATAGTCTATGATATCCTTGTATCTATAGGCAATAATGGTGAAATTGGGCTATCGAATCCGTCCTTTTCTCCTGGTAGTAAAGAGATGGCGGTTGATGTTCCTAATAATAACGTCAATGGCAGAGGACAAGTCAAGGGACCACAACATAAGATACCGTATATAGTCGGGGTAAGAACAAAAAACAGTTTCTTGTTTACGCAGATAGCACTTCAGCTTCCACGTTTGTGGTCAGCGATCAAATTGGAACTTAGAAGTTGATTGTAGTCGGGAAACACAGGAGAGGACCAGCAAGCACTAGTGTATGTTGGGGGAACAAGGGAGTGAACCCCTCTTTGCATTTGTAACTTGTCGTGAAAATTTAATGGCATCTTTTTTTCTTAGCCCCCAATGGACACAGAAATAAATCGCGGTGAAGATGGCTCCCTCGGTTTGATAATCGCACACGAGAGGACTTTCCCAACACCTTCCATGTTTGTGCGAGAAGTCGTTCCCAATGGACCAGCAGCCAAAGCAGGTGTACTAGAGTATGGTAAGTTAATGTTATCCAGCTGAGCGGAAATAAGAAATAACCAATCACAGTCCGTTGGGATTTTTCATGGGCGGCCCTTTGATCAGGCACTATTTTCAACCTGAAACAATTGGAAATTTAATCCCAATGTATTTTGAGGCCTAGAAATGAACAACACTATTAAACAGATTGATATTTTATCTGTGAATCTAAAAACCACGCGAGAAATAATTTTGAAAACAAAGAGTGAGGGCCGGAGGTTCTGTCCAACAGTGCTTGAGTTGTTCGCTCAGCTGGATAGAAAGCATAGTCTGAATGGGCTACCTGTGGCCTAGACCACGTGGTGACTAGAAAATATTGGAATTTTTCATGTTGTTGGGAGCTAAAGGGGGATTTTTGAAACGTAAGAAAAACACAATAGTACCCCCTTTATTCATAGCCAGAAATTCCGGTCATTTCGAGCCCGCGACTAAACAGAATCCGTTATGGCGTTAAAACTCGGTATTAGGAAAGAAAAACCAAAAACAAAGGTGGATAGAAAAAAGTAAACAGTATTTTTAAAAAAATGTCTCGGAAAAGGAGGATTTATCTGTCAGCCACATACATTTACTATAACACATACGGACACAAAAGCCAAGCTTGGGCTTCCTGTGTCATGATGTTGTTTACCGGAAAAGAATATGTACAATTTATCGACTAATTTTGGGATTCCTGTGAAGTCCTTCCCAGGTATCTATGCGAGGAGATTAATGTGTTGCTTCTAAGCTTTATTTTGATACCAAACATCGCGGATAAACCAAGGAGAAAGTAATTTTTTTGTGTGTAAAATCGAGTTATCATTAGCTCACTTCACGGTTACGTTTGTATCTAATATTCTTGGGTTTTTTATTGCCGAAATGGACGCTGTTAATCGTATTCAATCTAACTGAAAATCGCTGTGTTTATGGTAAACGATGTGGACTTTGTGGAATGAACTTGGAAAAATCAGTCAAACGAACGGAAACACGGCCAGCTGCGGTAAAAGTTTCCTACTTCACGAATTTCCAACATGACGCACAAGGGTGAATAGGGCGTCAGAAGAGCTAAAAACATAGCTAAAAAGGACGCTGTAAATAGTTGCGTATAGATATGACTTTCATACAGTGGGATTAAGGATAGTTTTCCTCCAAAACTCCGACTTGGAAAGCGTTACAGGTACGCCAGTAGTTATTTTATCTTCAAATATAATTTTTTTCCATGCATTTCTTTGTAAACCCAATCGCCATTTTTATTTTTAAAATACGAAAAAGCCGCTGACCTTACGCGGGCGCAATGTCCGGTATTTCTGGCCATGTCCAAGGCCTTAGTACATCCGACATACCCTGAATGGCTTTATGTTCTTGTTCCCCTAAAAGCCACATGTCCACCCCCCTTACGTTAAGAATTAAACGGTACCTTATGTGCATGTGCACCTGTTTGACACTTGCAATGAACGGTTAAGTTATATTCACATTTCCGTGTCATTCTTCACCCACCAGGTGATGAGATAGTTGGAATCAATGGTAAGAGCATTGAGGGGATGACCCATAAGGAATCAAAAAGTTTACTGCACGCGGAACCAGGCAACACTAAACCTGTAAAGCTAACAATAGTCAAGAACGCACTCGAAACAAAAGGTACGCCGAAGAAGAATGGGGACATAGGAACGGATGGCATTACTAAGAGCAATATAAACGCTTATGTCTTCTTTCCATTTTTCCATCCATTATCTATCTTTGCTCTCAACTTTTCGTGTTACGTGGCCGTAGCTTCTCTCTTTCTCGCTCCTCTGTTCCATTTGGATTACTAACCAATACAGAAGATAGGTTTTCTTTGAAGCTAGCTCATCGCTACAAGCGTAGCAAACCTGTCAAGAGTCCTCTTAAACAGCAGAAATGTGTCATCTTTTGGCAGTCTTACCTAGGCTTGTTACATTTTTATTTGTTTCAGCTCGAATGCGCGCAAATATGCCAGGTATTGACGTTAATCAGCCCAGTACGTCACGTAATACCGTGATTGACATGCCCGATGGAGATTTTTCTACCGATAGTGGCATAGGAAAAGGCAAGTCAGGCTTGAGCTGTTGTGGCTCGCCAAAAACTAAAGGAGAATCAGAATACGGTTATGAATTGGAACCTGTTGGAAACACTCGTAAACTAGACATATCTGGAAAATCTGGTGGAAATGTAAGCATCCAAGGACCAAAGTCACATGTTGTTAACATAGAAGGAGGAATGGGTAATGATGGATTTGATGGCCCAGATGCAAGTGTTGGTGATGCTTCTGGGGACGTGAACATCAAAGGGCCTAGATTGGGTACACCAGGAGTGTCTGGTCCGGATGTGCAGGTTCCTTATATAGTAGGGGTAAGTATAGATATATTTCATACAGAAGGGATTAGATTTCCCTTATGAACCACTTCACCAACTCCTTATTGAAATATATGGAAGAAGCTCATTATATAGTAGAGAGCAAAGGTTCCCATATGTAGTAAGGTTCAGTGTGGAGGTTTTTTATATAATATGTGAGGGGTCTGCTGCTTTGTCCCTCATATACAGCAACGCAGTAGCAGAAAGAATAACCTTTCCAGAGTAATAGCAGACTGAGGAAGATTATTTGTTTTAAAATCGTATTTTTCTCACAGCCGGTTGTAGATACCTCGATACGTAAAGGTGCCAATGGTTCTATGGATGTTCTTATTGCTAAAGAACCAGAATTTCCAAGTCCTGCCATGTTCGTACGAAAAGTTTATAATCCATCCTCAAACAAAGTCAATATTGAACCAGGTAAGCCATCAATCTGTTGATCCCAACTCCCAACTCCGCGGAACTAGGACAACCGCACAACCTCTATTGCATGAAATGAACAAAAGATTCCATTGTATAGCTTATTTTGCTTCATCAACTAAAATTGCGGCTTTGTCTTAATTATTTTTCTTGGAATGCCGGCGCATCATTGTTTTACATCCGGTGAAACTTAACTTTATTTCCTTAAGGTGACGAGATTGTTGGAATCAACGGAGTACCCATCAATGGAAAATCTTATGAAGACTCGATGAACATGATTCGCAATGCTCCTGGAAAGAAAATAAAAGTTGGCGTGGTGAAGAATTCTCACAACATTAAAGGTAGGTAGAAAAGATTAGTATAAATTAATTGTTAATTTAATATTCCTATGTACAGAACAGTTCTTATATTCTATACCAATAACTGTCTCATTTTTACTATTTTATTAGCAAATATGAAATACAACAAAGATGGGGCCAGACCTCCAAACCTATCTGTATCTCAACCCAAGGCCAAATCGGGAATGAGCTGCTGTGGATCGCCAAAAACCCAAGGAGAAATGAATTACGCATACGAAGCAGATGGTCAAGATCCTAAAGGAGGAGTATCTGGACAAGGAAATATCCATGGAAGAGGACCAAATGCTCCCAAGAAAAAGAAAGGTGGGAAGCTGAACTGTTGTACATCGCCCAAGACATCGGATGATTTGGACGTTGATTACGGTGTTCCTTCAGGTGGGGGATCTCTAAGACCGCCTTCAGCACAAGCTGACGTAGATATCCCGGACGTACAAGTGCATGGTCCTGGACCAAAGGGTCCATCATTAGGTGGGGACATCGACGGACCAGAAGTAGAACTTGGTGGGCCAAAGTTTAAAGGCCCAGAAAAAGATATCGCATTACGGAGTGGCTTTGACGGACCATCATTTAATGGAGACATCGATGGTCCTGATGTTAACATTGAAGGACCTGGTCTGAAGGGGCCTAAAGGGAATCTTTCTGGTGATCTCAGTAGTCCTGATGGCAATGGCGATATGGATGGTCCTGATGTGAGTGTTAGTGGACCTGACCTGAAGGGGCCCAAAGGAAATCTATCTGGCGGGCTAAATGGTCTCGACATTGATGGGCCGTCGTTTGATGGAGACATCGATGGTGCTGATGTTAAAGTTAAGGAGCCTGGATCTAAAGGTCCAAAAGGAAATCTATCTGGTAAAGGTGGATTAAACAGTCCCGACATTGATGGACCATCATTTAATGGCGAGATCGATAGCCCTGATGTGAATGTTAAAGGACCCAGATTTAAAGGACCTAAAGGAAGACTCTCTGATGGGCTGGATGGTCCCGATGGAGACATCGACGTTCCTGATGTAAATATAAAAGGCCCTGGCTTCAAAGGACCAAAGGGCAACCTATCTGGTGGACTGCATGGCCCCGATGGAGACATCGACGTTCCTGATGTAAATATAAAAGGCCCTGGCTTCAAAGGACCAAAGGGCAACCTATCTGGTGGACTGCATGGCCCCGATGGAGACATCGACGTTCCTGATGTAAATTTAAAAGGCCCTGGCTTCAAAGGACCAAAGGGTCATTTGTCTGGTGAAGTAAGAGGTACCACAATAGATGGGGATATTGATGCCCCTGACATCAACGGCCCTGACTTTAATGGACCACCCTTAAAAAGTCCAAAAAGACCAAAGCTAAAAGGTCCCAAGCTAAAATGCTGCGGATCGGGAAAAGGAATGGACGATTCTGATGGCGAATATGAGCTGCCTTCTGGGTCGGCAGGAATAAAAGTGCCAAAAGGAAAGGCGGGAATGGAAGGGCCATCTATAGAAGGAGATCTGGATACTCCAGATGTTAAAATTAAAGGACCGGGTTTAAAGGGACCAAAAGGAAATGTCTCAGCCAGGGGAGACGTGGATGGACCTGACGCTAATCTTAGACACCCAAAGGGAAAAGTGTCTGTTAAAAGTCCGGACGTTGGCGCCGACATTGATGGGCCATCAATAAATGGCAATAAAAAAGGCAAATCAAAAAAACCCAAGCTGAAATGGTGCGGATCTAAAACAGGCGCAAATGATTCAGACGGAGAATATGATTTACCCTCTACATCAGCCAACATTGAAGTTGATGCACCTGACATCGATACAAGAGGTACATCGGTTGATGTTGATGTAAATAGACCAGACATGAGCGTCCAAGGACCAGCTTTAAAAGGACCTAATGGAAAGGCTGGAATTAAAAGGCCAGATATGGATCTTACTCGAGCAGAATTTGAACAACATAATCTCTCAGGCGACATAAACATTCCAAAGATTAAAAGGCCCAACTTGGATAGAGATTTCAATGGTCCCGATGTACAAGTGAGGGGACCAAATATCGACGGACCTGACTTCGAGGAACCAGATGTGGAAGGGCCAGATTTTGATGCTGACGTCAATGGACCTAATGGAAAGGTCAAGAAACCCGGCTTCAAAGGGCCGAGCTGGAAATTTAAAAAACCCGATTTAAGTCTGCCAGACTGGAAGTTAAAGAAACCAGGCTTCAAGGGACCAGATGTCGATGTTGAAGGAGATATCGATGGACCTGATGTAAATATCAAGAAACCAGGATTTGAAGGACCTGATATTGAAGGGCCATCACTAAGCGGTGATATCGATGGTCCTGACGTAAAAGTTAGGGGGCCAAATATTGACGGAGAGGACTTCGAGGAACCCGATTTTGATGCTGACGTCGATGGACCAGATGGAAAGGTCAAGAAACCCGGCTTCAAAGGTCCAAACTGGAAGTTCAATATGCCGGATATTAACATGCCAGACTGGAAATTCAAGAAGCCTGGCTTCAAAGGACCGAAAGGAGAAAGACCTTCTCTTGAAGGAGATATTGATGGACCTGATGTAAATATCAAGAAACCAGGATTTGAAGGACCTGACATTGAAGGACCATCACTAAGCGGTGATATCAATGGTCCTGACGTAAAAGTGAGGGGACCAAATATCGGCGGACCTGACTTCGAGGGACCAGATGTGGAAGGGCCAGATTTTGATGCTGACCTCGAAGGACCAGATGGAAAGGTCAAGAAACCCGGCTTCAAAGGACCGAGCTGGAAATTTAAAAAACCCGATTTAAGTCTGCCAGACTGGAAGTTAAAGAAACCAGGCTTCAAGGGACCAGATGTCGATGTTGAGGGAGATATCAATGGACCTGATGTAAATATCAAGAAACCAGAATTTGAAGGACCTGATATTGAAGGACCATCACTAAGCGGTGATATCGATGGTCCTGACGTAAAAGTGAGGGGACCAAATATCGGCGGACCTGACTTCGAGGGACCAGATGTGGAAGGGCCAGATTTGGATGCTGACCTCGAAGGACCACATGGAAAGGTCAAGAAACCCGGCTTCAAAGGTCCAGTTTGGAAGTTCAATATGCCGGATATTAACATGCCAGACTGGAAATTCAAGAAGCCTGGCTTCAAAGGACCGAAAGGAGAAAGACCTTCTCTTGAAGGAGATATTGATGGACCTGATGTAAATATCAAGAAACCAGGATTTGAAGGACCTGACATTGAAGGACCATCACTAAGCGGTGATATCAATGGTCCTGACGTAAAAGTGAGGGGACCAAATATCGGCGGACCTGACTTCGAGGGACCAGATGTGGAAGGGCCAGATTT
>WUAP02127044.1:0-14688 GCA_015163945.2 Stichodactyla helianthus | reverse complement strand
CTCCGGAAGAAGCACCATCTTCTACTTACCGTTTTACTAAAATGCCGTTGATACAGAAGCACCATCTGTATACTACTTAATCCGCTCCCCACTAAGAGCTAGATCATATGTCAAAAGAAAGGAACGTTTTGGCGGTTTGGCGTTAATATTTTTTTGGCTGAAAGTTGTTTGTTTATTTATTCTTGCTGTTGTTTTTGCTGTTGCTCTTGTTGCTGTTGTCGTTGCTGTTGTAAATGCTGTCGTTGCTGTTGTGGTTGTTGCTGCTGCTGTTGTTGATGTTGTAGCTGTTAATGTTTTCCTTTTGTTGTTGCTGGTGTTCTTGTTGCAGCTGCTGCTCAGCTGGGTGGGTTGTCTCATTTAATTCACAATACCAAGAGAAAGGACTATTTTCGACTTTCAACCTCTTTCTTTTTTCCCTTGTTCTTCTTGTTCTCTCCGTTAAACGTTGCGAAAATCAACAGTTTTTAGTTCAGATTTTGAGTCTTCTCGAAGTAATAACACAATATTCTTCAAGCGGTTTATTACTCTTAAATATCCTCTAAATTTCCCTACTATAGCTTGTTTCCTCGTCCCAATTTATTTCTACTCTTGCTCTTGCTACTCCTCTCTTCTCAGTTTCTCATCTCTTTATATTTCTCACGGCTCGATTCTCTTTTATCTTGCTCTCCTTCCTTCTGCCATCTTTCTTCTAGCTCCTATCCTTTTCGTTCGCTTCATTTTTTTCATTTCTAATTTATAAATTTAAAAATCTGGATATAAATTCCCAAATGAGTTGGAAAAAAAAGTAACAACTTGGTGTCGTATTCAGCATATTTTCTTGCATTTAATAAGCTTATCGTCACTCTTAACGATCACAGATTTATAGAACCCCATCTCAAGTCTTTATAGACTAGCCTACCTTAAGTTATGCTTTTCAATACTTTACCACCTGTCCACCCTCGAGGGCTAATAACACGCCGCAAGAAATGCTTGAGATTGTCAAAAAGATGCGAAACTTTAAAAGAAAAATCGCGAAAAATGACTGATATCTACTTCGATTTTTCGATTTCCAATCTTATCAATTATTTTAGGTTCCTCGATCTCTTTTCCTCGGTACTTCAAAACAGAAAGCAAAATGGTAATTAGATTACTACATGAATTCTAAACGTTATAAATAGCTTAGCGATTTGATCTGGAGAAGGCTTAGTCGATGCTTCAAGAGCTTTCTTTCACAGGTAAGAGATGTTGATCTTTCATACGTGGGTGTGAGAAAATGAACGCGAAATCAAAGACAGGCAAATCTCATTCTCAGTTGACAGTGAATAATATTTGATTTTAAAGAATTTTTTAAAGTTCTAAGTTTCCTTTTTTTTGCTCAAACTAAGAAACATTTCAAAAATTTTCGGTGTGCTGATACTAAGGCGAATGTAAGCCTTTAGTTATCATACGCGTGTGAGTTTTCAAAGGGCACACGCCATTAATGTAACACTTTTTCTCTCAAGCCTTTCAAAAATGAAAGAAACATCTTTTTCTTTTCTTTTTTTTTTTTTAAGTTTTAAACTAAAGTTGTTTTTGTTGCCACAGACATGTCAAAGAAGGATTGATAGATCATTGACGTTTGATTGTTTGAAGCTTTGTATAAATTATTATTTCCTTCTTGTAACACTTCATTTTTTCTCTTACTTGTTACTCTCTCTCTCTCCTTCTCTCTCTTTCCCTCTCTTCCCTTTTCTGTCCTGCTTTATTTCGTTTTCCGTCATTCATTTTTCATTCAATTATTTATGTTTTCTATCTTTCTTACTTTTTCTCATAATCTTGATTCGTTTTCTCTTATTTCATTTTCTTTTTCTTTTTTCTTTTCTTTTCTTTTCCTTTTTTTTTTTTTTTTTTTTTCTTTTCTTTTTGTTGCCTCTTTGTAATTTCATTCATTCATTCTTCAATCTTTCGTTTCTTCTCTCCTCACTTCAATTCTTCCTTTCCTATTTCCTTACTTCTGTGGTTTTTCTTCTCTCATTTCCTATCCTTTTTTTGCGATGACGAGTCTAGTTTGTTTATTTCGTTTCACACCGGCCTATTAAGTTCACTTATGTCCAACAACAAGACATGAACCATCTCATTTTCCATAAATAATAGGCCGATAATTTTGAAGTAATACACTATTTAGGGACGCAGACTTGTCAAAAGTTTTAACGTTAAAAAGAATCCTAGTCATTTACATCGAATTGCGAACTAAAGACAGCCAATCCGCAATTTTTCTCAGCGAGGCAAACTGGCGAGTTTGGAGGTAAAGCTGTTTGAACCATTTCCATCAATCTTGTTTTTAATGCCAGGCCATTTACACCCATCAGAATACATTCATACATTGTCAGTTTATCTTTTAAAGCAGATTTTTAAAAGTTTGGCAGGTACGTAAACAATAGTGCACAACACATCGTGGGATGGTTAGGATTCTTTAAGGAGGAAAAAAGTGTCTTGACGGCCAACTTAATCTATAAGTAACTGAATATATCTGCAAGGAGATCTTGATGACCTTCTCCAACACAAGAGCTAAAATGCGTTGGTTTTAGTGCTCGAGATATTGAATCATTTTAGGTACTCGAAAATAAACGCCCAATCCTTTACCTGAGGGCTGAATATCCCTGTCTCCATCTCAACCGTGCATTAGGTAATGAGGCACAGTGAATGAGCTATTAGGCACAGTTATTTGTCCAGAATACGACTGATGATAATCAGAAACACGTTCTATCTCGTGCGCAACTTTACATCCAATGAAAAAAAAAAAAAAAAAAACTTATCCAACACCCTATCTTTTTTACTTGATAAGCTGAGGATGTTGTGAATTTTTTCTTCCGTTTTGGCCCATTTTCGCCATCTACTTTTTCTTTATTCAAAACGCGATAAGTTTGAAGAGTGGAAGTTTGTTTTGACAGCGGCTTTGAGATTCAGTATCAGTAAGGGGCAGAGTAAAATATATGAAAATATTGTTATTAACAGCAAAATGTAGTAAGATAAGACTAGTTGAATGCAGATCCACCAAAAGGGCTCTATTTATCTCGATTACTAGCTGACCTTTAATCCGAACTGTTGTTCGTTCGAATATTAGGCTGTGAGACTTTATTTCTCAAAGAGGGGAGGGAATGTGAGATTCATTAAAAGTACGAGAAATAGGCTCAATACTTAGCTTTGACAAACATTTCCCGCTTCAGACGAAGTGAAATTATCTTGGGAATACGATTCTTTATTTGAGGCTCACTTTTCTCAAACAAAAAGATACCTGAGAAAATGACACGTGCCCCCGAATTGGTAAACATTAACAGGGCTTTTTTTTTTCCTCCCTTTGCTTCTCCCCCCCCCCCCCCCCTAAGTAAGAAGGCGTAACATTTGCAAGCTTTTCGAAGTCTGTTTTCAAGTAATGAAAATCTAAGTTTTAAAGTTATTTCGGTTAGTTTTTCTTAATTTCAATGTTAAATTCTGTACAACATAGCTTTCTAAGAAAGTTTTCTAATTGCTTTTTTCTAAAATAGCCAGCCACCTTAAATTATCACAAAGTATAATCGGCTTATCTTTTATAAGCTTTTTTCTTTCTCATAAAAACCCTGAGGGCTAGAAAGGCTTGAAATTAAAAGTATCTGTTAGAAGCTAGTTCTTCAGATGGGCTGACCATCAGAAGACGCGCCGACACCCCAACCAGTTCTATTTCCTATATGAGATAATACTCCTTAAACAAGCTTTTATAAACAAACATGTTTTGAGAAATCCCGAATGCGAACAAATCGAGAGTATCCTCAAGAAATTAGCGTGGCGAAAAGGCGTTAAATTGAAATCCCTTTTTGTGATGAGAGAATTATATCTTATTATTTTGGTTTCCTGTTCATTTTTGCTTCTTGAAATCTCCTTCATCTACTCTTAATTTTTTCTTTCTTTGCTTCATCTGAACTGAATTCTCGTAATTGATTTTCTTCTTGCTTCTTTCGTCCTCCTGCTTCCTGTCATAATGTTTTTATTTTAATTCACCTGAATCATCGTATCATTATCATCACCGTCATCTCCTTTTTTTCTTTGTCCTTCTCTCTTCTCTTTGTTCTTGCATTTGTACCAATATTGTTGTTATTATTATTATTGTTGCAAGTTCTTCTTCGTCTTGTTGTTGTTCTCGCTGTGTTCTTCTTCTTCGTCTTGTTGTTGTTCTCGCTGTGTTCTTCTTCTTGGCTTGTTGTTCTCGCTGTGTTCTTCTTCTTCGTCTTGTTGTTGTTCTCGCTGTGTTCTTCTTCTTCGTCTTGTTGTTCTCGCTGTGTTCTTCTTCTTGGCTTGTTGTTCTCGCTGTGTTCTTCTTCGTCTTGTTGTTGTTCTCGCTGTGTTCTTCTTCTTGGCTTGTTGTTCTCGCTGTGTTCTTCTTCTTGGCTTGTTGTTGTTCTCGCTGTGTTCTTCTTCTTGGCTTGTTGTTGCTCTCGCTGTGTTCTTCTTGGCTTGTTGTTGTTCTCGCTGTGTTCTTCTTCTTCGTCTTGTTGTTGTTCTCGCTGTGTTCTTCTTCTTGGCTTGTTGATGTTGCTGTTGTTCTTCCTCTTCCGTGACTAGTCCTCCTTGCCTACCTCTTCTTCAGTTATTCTTGTTCTTGTTCGATTCTCTTCTGCTTCTTTATTCCTAATCCGTCTCCTTTACTCCTGTTTCTCGATGCTCGTCTTCATCTTTGCCACCAATGATTTATTTACTTTTTTTTTCAAGACATTCCACCAAATATTTTCATAAGTTTTTTATTTCCAAGTTTTGTTGTCTCGCTGCCAAAAGAACTATGATAAGTCTGAATAACTGTTACGATTGGCTGTAGTGCTTACTAAAGGTCTTATCAGTGTTAAGTCTGCTAACAGGCTGGTGCTAATGGGTTTAGTACTCCTCCTCTTGCCTACCCTTCAAACCTCAACTTCAGTGAGAAACTTCACACTACCACACAATAATACACATTCACTCCAAATGAAAATATTTTGAAAATAACGAACCCAAGTAGACCTAAAAGATTTTTTATAAGCACGACCTCGAAATTCCTAAACGCTCATTTATTTTCAACGTTCTCTCCTATGGATCATTTTCCCAGAATAGTAATAAAAGGCTCATGTTGTTAGTACCAGCTGTAAACATCTTATATTCCCTTAAAGCACGCGATAGATACTAAAGCTGCAGGCGGGTCTATTTAAAGGTAAATTTCAGAACAAATATGTCTGTACCCAGGTTATATTTCAATGATTTTGCATGGAAAATTTGAGTCATGCTGGATAAATAATTGATTAGCCATGAATAACATTTAATCGAGACGGAATATAATCATATAAAAAACACTGGATGAATTCGAACTCGCTGTTTTTTAAGGCTAGGTACAGCTGAAGGAAGATTCTCAACCATTGTGGCCACCGTTGCTCGTCAGAACTTTTGAATTTCATGTTCGAAATGCAACAAAACTCTTAAAGGTAAGATATTTGTTCGTTTTTAGTTTCTTAGTTTTATTGTCTTATAATCTGTTTGGTGTGTGGGTTTTTTCTTTTTATAAATATGGAAATTAAGAAACACTAGCTGTTAAAGACTTTTCGTCGACAAACATACTGTCTGTAAGAGTATCATTTTCCTTTACTTTTTTTGTAAAGGAACTTTTTCTCTCTCCAAGCTAAGACATTAATGTTCTGCCTTTGAAAACTTTATTGAACATTTTAAATCTCTTTTATTGTTTCCAAAGTATCTTTGAAGTATTAAAAATACAAAGGAGAATCTAATTCGTCCATTTAAAATGGAAAGTATTACTTTTAAATGGATTTGATGGCGATTTATTTGTCTATCTAAGGCCCCGTTTACTTTTAATGTAGGGTGACCCGGGTGCTAAGGACAAGCCTACTGTTTACTTTTCTCAGGGCACATTAACAACAAAAGAGTTAGTAGTGCAGTAGGGTCACCCTAGCTTCATATAAACAGGGCCTAAAATCACTTACAGCTTCTAGGAAGTCTAACCTCAAAACTTTTTGGTTATGACTGAAAGGCAAGCATGTTAAAGTGGCGACCTTGTAGATTTTTAAAAAGGAAGGACTCCAAGAACCATGCATTCAGTTAGGCCATTACAAACCATTTCAATCATTGAAGGAGAATAGGCCGTTTGCATGATGGCGTAATTTACTACCGAAACCAGAATGATTTGAGTGCCTTCCATTGTCGGGCAAATTTTACCAATTGTCTCTTTATTCCCAAGAAAGTAGAACAAGCTGAATAACAAAGCATTTTGACAAAGCATTCTGGCCTTGGTAGTAGATAATGCCATCATGCAAATGGCCTATTGTGTTGTATTTATGAAGTGGTATTCAAAAGTGTTGCCTTTTTTGTGATCCAAAAAGCATACAGTCCGTTAGGCCGTTACAAGCACCACTCCAGTTATTAGACCTCATCACTCAAGGAGAATTTTGTTGTAATGAAACTAGAATTCGGAAGTTTTGATTTTGTTTGCGCCATGGGAGAAAAACCAGAGAAACTGGAGAAAAACCTTTGAATGCACAGGGATGCACCTAAAGAAAACTCTACTCACATGGGCTTAGCTTCACGTAGAATGCTATGGGATGGATGGATGGTTAGATGAATGGATTTCCTCCGGGATACCCGCCAGGATTATGTGAACCAACAAGCAAACTGATTGATGTATATTCATAATATTTATTAATTGTTTTGTAGATAATCAATTTTAAGCGCAACAAATAACCGCTACGTACAGACATTGATAAAGATCACATGATTTGCATCCCGGAAGCGTAAAAAGCCACAGGCCGGACGCTGCTCAGTCGATACTCAACGCATGACTCCTGATAATATAAAACATGACCCCGCTTTTGAAAGATCCCAAGAATACCGTACAGTTGGAAGACTCCTTCGTTCCATAGGAGACAACCTGGACAGGACTTATGGTTACCAAGGTCACCAAGACCGTCGTCCTCCTAATAATCGTTTTTTATCGGCTTTAATAGTGGCATTAGAACTTTTAGCAAGATTTTACAACGAAATGAATCGAAATGATCCCCAAGTTTAAAGCAACAATTAAAAAAAAGGATTTTATAATTACCTCGAGGGTGGATCAAACGTCTAAGGAAATGTAAATAAATCAATTCCATATATTCAAGGTGCTTTGGAAAGGGTCGAATTTTCAATCCAACGCGTAAGAATATAGACAATGGCCTTTTTATGAACGCCAACTTAATGCTGGTCCTTAATTACAATATTACTATTGTTTGGAGTTAAGGTATCTGACCAACAGTCTAACCCACACTCCCTATTGTAGACACGGGTGACCAATAGTTGCCTTTTATGTACATATAGAATATGAACACAATAACCAATAAAAGGAAATCTGGAACACCGTGAAAAAAGATAAATATACTTAACTTTTATTGACGTCTTTTTTCACAGTGTTACAGATTTCCTTTTATTGGTTATTGTATTTCATTAACACCGACGCAGCCCATATTAGTTTACCCCCTAGTTTCCATTTAGAATATGAACACCCACTGGATTTCAGGACATATATACTGATGTTGAGTATAAGAATTAATAAGTGGAGAGTGCCTACACGCTTCATGTCTCTGCTTGCAAAACAAACACGTTTATTTTTATTCAGCCTTTAAGCCTGGTCCTCACTAGCGACATAAGCATAAGCAACATACGCAGACTCATTACTGCATTGATCACCGAGGTGTGAGAAAAGACAAGCACCGCTAATGAGCAGTACACTACTGAGTCTGCGTATCTTTCTTATGCTTATGTCGCTAGTGAGGACCAGGCTTTAGAGAAAGGTCGAAATATACAGAATCAAAAAAATGACAAATCTTCTCGTAATCTTATTTTTAACTAAGTTGTATGCCAAAAATATGTATATTCAGTAATCATTTTCCAAAAAGCTGGAAGATTCTTCACAAATCCACTTGGACGTAATGTTTTCCCATTTCGGATCACGTGTTACCCTCTTGGGAATATTAAGATTCTTTGTTTTACGGTCATCCATATTAACGTGTCTTCTCAAGCACCACCGAGAAACAAAGAAACAAAATCCAAGGGAATGACACGTGATCTGAAATGAGAAAACATTACACCCAAGTGGTTTGATCCATTTCGGCCAAGTACAGTGAGTCAATGTGTGCTCACCACTGAACCCCGATATTTATACACCTGCTAGTTATTTAAACTGGTGACTGAAGACAAACAGCTGCAAAGGCCTTATTCCTGTTTGGGGTGACACTAGAGGAAAAACGTCTGCGCATGCTCGTAGTCTGTATGCAAATTAGCCGAAAACGTCTTCGTTCTATTGTAAAAAGTATGCAAATTTGATTTTCGTACTTGTCTTAAAATAAAATGTCAAAATTTAAGGTCAATTCTTAAAGCATTAGACTAATTCTTACATATGTTCTTCATTTATATGATATAGTTTGTCCCACAAAAGTATACCTTCGAAAAGTTTGGTATACTGGGAGAAAACGAACATTTCTTTTCACACTCTCTTGAATCCTTGGAAACGTGCTAAAATGCAAGCATGCTCAAACGTTTTTCTCTGGTATCGCTTGGGGTGTCGTTTTGTAGAAGCGTCGTAAATTCAGCAGTCAAACAAACAAACAAAAAGTCAATTTGCGAGAAACAGGAAGCTATATACAGATTTTTTAATTTCAAGAAATTAGAACTCGGAAAAAAGGAGTTTACTTCTCAGTCGACAATCAGCTTTCCCTTCCTTGCGATTTGCATGTCAATTGCTACGTATTAATTAGTGTTTTATCGCAAAAACACGATAATGTGTCTGTATGAGCAGACAAAATGTTAGCAGGAATCAGTTTTAACGCCCTTCAACTGGCACGCAATGCTGTTAACCCCTTTTTTACACTTTTTATTTCCCTTTCAGCTACTTTCCATTTTAATTGAAGGTGCTGGCCATTTACACGGAAAATTTCGGTTCGAAAAACAAAGTGTATGTTATTACGTTAAGAGAATTTAGGAAACGTCAGTCTTCCTTTCAAGGTAATCCGTTTTCCCGCCGGCTTTTCCTATTAACAAAGGTTATGTAATATTTACATCAATCCACCATTAACATGCAAATTTTCGACTGGAGGATTGGTGAGCTCCCATCACTGCCGTCTTTTCCTCTTTTTTCCCTTCCTCCATTTCGTCTCATTTTTAATTTTCATTTAAAAATTCCTATTAGAACACAGATCGTTTATTTCTTTCTTCCTGGGTAACACTTGAAAAGGCAACTGAAAGAGTCTCTACTGGGTCATCATTTATAAGATGGTTGATGCGTTGTTGAAAGGCACCCGGCTGACTCAATTGGTTGAGCATCGTTCTGCTGTGCGGAAGGTCATGGGTTCAAGCCCTGGTCGAACCATCACTCACCATAACTGAGGAGAAAGTACTGCCTTCACATCTATGTACACGGTTATACGTTCAAGTGGCTCGGACGACCAATTAAAATGGCGGTTCTATCACTCCACACTTTCTTAACCTGTATCGGAGGGACGTAAAAGAAACACTGAGCACGCAAAGACACCTTGACACCTCATTACTATAGGAAGGACGTTATATAAATCATAATAATACTAATAATAGTCAGAAAAGTTTTAGAGGTTATAGGATGAGAATTGAAACGGAGTTGCCTTATCTTATGGGCTGGGATTTTGGGTTTTGATGCAATTTAGGATCATTGGGAATCTGAGAGAGGATGGCCTACATTGGGACTTTTTCCAAAACTCTCCAATGGGAGCTTGGCTGATTTTAGGATGTAAAATGTGTACATATATATCTGTTATACATCTGTTAAACCAGGATGCCATAAGTTTGGCAAATCGAAATATAGAAACAACAGTGTAAAGGGTAGCTGACCTGTGGCGAATCCAACAGGTGATCAGGGGGATCGTAGCCACTTCCCCGCCTTCTTACCAAACATGACCGTTTGCTCAATACAACAAGCAAAAATTGAACATTTCATGTAAAATGACCCCCCCCCCCTCCCCCACTCCAAATCCTAGAGCTGCCCAGGCTCATAGATAAAAATAATCAGGCCCTGCAGAGTGGAGATTGGCCTTTGTGATTTTTAAAATAATCGTTTTATTTATTCTCTATTACAAAAAGGGAAACAAACTAGGCCAGTTACAATTAAAACTCCGTTGACTCTTTTACTCATTTCCTTAATCTTGTTAAATACTTATCTTTTTCATTAGTTTTTACCGGATATCTATCTGACTGACAGTCGACTGTCGTTTTCAGGATACTCTTGCTATTTTGATATCCCTGGATTGTCTACGAACTTTCAGAGTTCCATTGTGTACGCTTGAGAATAATTCTGACGCTTCGTAGCAGCTCGTTGTTAGAGAATATCCAATCTCATTTTGAGGCCGCGTTTTTAGTTTTTCTATGCTAAGGTTACAGACTAGGTGGTATTTAGCAGGGAACATGTTCTAGGGACAGTTGTCGTCGTAAGAGGTCATTTTAGAAACCAAAATCCCTGGTGTGAGGACAAAATTTCCGTTCATCCCGACCGCTCAAGCGGTGAAACTTTTTACCTGAAACTTGTATGGAACGGCGTTGCGAGTAAGGGTTTAACTAGGGTATTAGACGGTGACGGTGCAATTTTGTTTTAGTCACACAAGTTTAGGGTGCACCGTTAGTAAAAAGCAGTTCTACTTTTGGTGACATTTTCTCGCGACAATTGAAGTTCACACAAAGCTGTGGGTGTTACGCGGTGCAATAGACCAAATCCACATTTCGGCGTATTTGTTTTCCCATTTCGGACCACATGTCAATCCCTTGAGAATGCGATTCTTTGTTTGAGGCTCATTCATATGAACGTGTCTTCTCAAGCGTTTCCAAGAAACAAAGAATCATATTCTCAAGGGAATGACGCGCGGTCTGAAAGCGGAAAACGAATACGCCGAAATGGATTTGGTCCATTTGTTCAGAAACTTGTCTTACACGAATTGAAGTTTCATAACGTGTCACATGGCTTTTAAAATTTGTGGTCCGTGATGTGAGGACTGATGACCAGATGTGTCTCTTGTGTACCTCATACGACGGGACTTTCCCGCTTTGATTTCGCTTCAATTCATGTGCTCTAGTCATTTCCTTCCGACACTTTTGGAAAAAACTAGCATCCCTAGACTCTCTCATAGCTGACAATCAAAACTGGCTTTTGAGACTTCTTAGATGTTATACCATATGGAATAGGAAATAGACAAATATCATGGGGAGTGAGTTCAGTTGTATTTTGATGTTTTTTGAATGTAGTTACAGACTGAAACTGTTATCTAGCCGGAACAGATTTTAAAGTAAGTCCCTCCAGACTCTACTTTCTATTTTCAAAACATTTGCGTGCCCAAATGTTTAACTTGCGTGCACAATATTCAGAAAGGAATAAAAGCTGTCATTAAATATTTTACTTACTTTATCGCCACTGATTGGCTGTGAACTTGACATACATTTGCAGACAGTAGAGCTATCATACAGAGTTCGTCGTTCGAGTGTGAAACACTCGCCTAAAAAATAGATTTGTAAAAGAAAAAGATAAACAATTTTCTAACATTTCAAATTCTATAATTAATCAGTAGACCTTTTCGGCTTGGGCGTAATGTTTTTCCCATTTCAGATCTCGTGTCATTCCCCTGGGTTTTATTTCTTTGTTTAATAGTAACGCTGGAGAAAATACATTAATATGGATGTACCTTAAACAAAGAGTCTTATTCCCAAGAGTATGACACGTAGTCTAAAATGGAAAAACATAACGTCATAGCCGAAATATTGAATTCGCTTTTCGCATGATATCATGAATGATCAAGACCTCTGAGTCAAGTCTGTGTTATCCTTCTCAGCCTACGACTTCAGCAAATAACACAGACCACGGTCTTGATATTCACGATATCATGCTCAGTCTCATCCAGTAAGTTTTTTTAGACTCTGTCCACATAAAAAAACCTTTTATATAGAAAGAAAGATTATATAAACAGTGCTAGCCTGGGACTCAGATGGCTATTTATTCCGCGAATAGAACCTCTGGAATCGCAGGATACAACACCACCAGCATCCACAACAGAAACAGTACCATCACTATCACCACCAACGCCCGAACAATAACAGAAAGAACAGCCTGGTTTTTTCTTTTCTTTTCTTTTCTTTTTTTTTTTTTTTTTTTTTTTTTTTTTAATACAGCCAGACATGGAAAGCGTCATCCATAACAAACCTCTTGATTGTATTTTCAAAAAAGGTGCATCAAAAATGTGTCACTATAAAAAAGATGGCAGTGAGGAAAAATCCAAATGGGTGTAATGTTTTCCCATTTCAGACCACGTGTCATTCCCTTGAGAATATGATTCTTTGTTTGAAGCTCATCCATATTAACGTATCTTCTCAAGTGCTACCGAGAAACAAAGAAACAATACCCAAGGGAATGACATGTGCTCTGAAATGGGAAAACATATACGCCCAAGTGGATTTGGTCCATTAGTACAGCTAGTTCAAAGTCGGCTCCTCTATCAGCATTATAGGTTATTAAAGTTGAGGCAATATCCTATATAGATTATTTTTGCTCTGCAGGAGTCAAGAAAAATGGTGATGTTTATCCTGAGAACCCAAACAGCTTTTTTCCCGCCATTTTAAAGCATCCATTAAAGCATAACAGCGTGAATCTTCGGCGAAGACATCCGACATCTTGTGTCATAGTTGCATGTCAATAAAAGACATTTTTAATGCCATGTTTTTGAAATATTTTTGTCACGTTTGATCGCCTTATTTAAGCTTAGCACTTCCGAAATTCTGGATTCAGCTTTTCCTTTCCAGATTTTGCTTGGCTTGCGGGAAGATATGAACGAGCACATGCATAAAATATTTCCTTAATGTCGCTTAGCGGTTCACTTTTCTCGCCTAATTTACCTTTATGTTTATGGGTCGTTTCCCTATGTTTTCTACCTTCCTCGGTATCTTACATTAGAAGCTATTGTATGATGCACTATTTGGCCTTGCCATGCGTTCCTCTTTGAATTCTTTCTTTTCTTTATTCACGTTTTCAATTACGTTATGCAATCACTCGTCTTGTTCTTCCACAATGGTTCCCCGCTATACCTTTAGGTATCATTATCTTCATCTATGTTCTCTATTCACTCCTACAGCAGGTTGGGTACCCAGAATCATTTTCACCACGGACGAGAATCGTGTTTTATCTTGCATTTCCTTTTGTAAAGTTGTATTTTAGGTGGTGGCGGGTTTCTTATTCGCTTTATTTTTGTCACGTAGCCAAATAGCACTGCCTTTTGTGGCTCTCGATTATCTTCCATCTTCAACGTCACTCACCATTTTTTTTTTTTTTTTTTTAATTAATTAATTTTTTTTTTTGTTTTTTTCAAAAGAACACGTAGCTAATCCTCCTCTTCGTCGCCGCCGATAATTTATACCTAATATATTCCAGGATGTTCTAAGAGAAATCTCTTTTTCAAATGGGTCGTTGTACTTAATATTTTTCCTAATAATAAAAAATATAAGCGAATGTCCATAATCAGTAAAAAATCTACCACAGAATATTCAATTTCACCCCGGAGAATAAGGCTCTTTCCGGGATAATTCTGAAATAATTTAATTCATTATTACGATTTCAAATCTTTAAAATTGCTTTTTACTTAAGTAAAATGATCAAGAAGCTAGGGCATGCAATGAAATATTGAGTGATCTTGACAGTTCTTTTAATATTTTTTTTAAATCCACGATCTTCGGAGTTACTTTTTTGACCTTGACAATGACTAAACGAGCTGAATATTCAACAATGTGTTCTCTGAGGGAGTGACTATATAAATTTTATTGGCAAAACTGACGTTTCTTATCAACGGCAAGAAGCGTTTTTACTGAGAGCGGCTGAGCCGAGATAATGCATTTTTGTTTACCCTTAAATTCTATGTACCGTTTCTCTTAGATATCGGGCTGTCAAATAAACTATATCTGGGCTTTGTTGACTAAGTGCGATCTTGATTTGTAGCCTCTGTATATACTATCATCTTATCGATTTTTGTTCGACTTTAAGAAAAATTCTCGTCTTTTTCAAAGACAAAGCTTTATCTCTGATAACACCTTTTGCCATGTAAACGAAAACTCTCCTAATTCCTTTAAAAACTTTACATTTTACAACAATTTCACTACAAAACGCTTTTGCCACATTTTCTGGTTCAGCTTTTTCGTCGGTTAAATTGAAATCTTTTACATATAGTAATGACTTTGCTTGCCGACTATCTTTCCTTTGCAAGTTCCCGGCTTAAGGCCAACCGCTGACAACTCCTATTTACATTGACTGTTCTTTAACGTTCGCTGTTCAAATCTCCGATGTTCTAGAAGATACGAAACGGATGTTTAGACCTCTTCTTTCTTCATCAAGTTCCCGAAACAAAGCTGGAGTTATATTTAGTATTTTATTGCTTCTTCTTTTTGTCGACTTAAAATTGTTTGTGCGGTTGTTTTTTTCCCCCACTAAAGTTCCATGTGGGTTTTACAGGCTTCAACTTAAGGTTGCAATTGAGCTTGATGAACTAATCATTTACTTGGGCGCGATAATTTGGCCTCCTGAGATTACGTGTCATTCCCTCGAATGCGAATATAGTTTTTTTTTATATACACCTATTTCAAAAATCGTTGTCGCAGCTGAACGCAACAGTCAACACTCCAAGACTGCAAAGGATTTCG
>WUAP02127033.1:0-14688 GCA_015163945.2 Stichodactyla helianthus | reverse complement strand
GCGCTCACTCGTTCGATATCAATTGAACACTCGAAGATAAAATCCGTATCTCCGCGCGCCCATGTAATATCCTCTATTTATTTACTACCTACTCTCGAGAATACTTTCTTTAAATGAACTTTCCTTTCTTTAAATGAGCCATGTTAAAAAAATTTTACGGGTCCTTTTGGAAGAGAAATGATTGAATTCGCTCGCTTCAAACACCTATCGATTCTCGAACATTCCTCAAAACATTTTCTTTGTGATTCATATGTTCATATCAAATAAATCCTGTACCTTCAGTAGCTCTGTTAGATGGCACGGTCAACTGCCAAGCAAACGAATCGTTTGCTCTAATTTCTACCAATTTCGAACAATGTAAACATCCAAAATAAATAACATTGAACCTAGATTGTTCGGTTAATGCTATCCTCGGATGAAATGTGCTTCGAGGAGATCGTTCTTCATTATCGAAGGCTCGAAGTATTTGTTGCTTGGGGTCAAATAGATGGCTGATTCTCCTGATTCTATATAAAACAACCCCAATCAAGTCATTTGACCTTGGAGATCAATCAAACCAGAATTCTTGTGGACGACAGCGCCACGAAGAGAGTATGCGTACACAGTAATATTATGCATGTTATGAGTTGTCTGTCTACTCATTTGAGATGATTGACAGCTGTCCTAGTTTGCTATATCCATATTGGTTTACGTCTTTGGTTGACACTCATGTCCGACCCTACCGGGGTACGTGGGAGCCCTGTGGTTCAATTAATTAAATTGCGCAATTTTTCCATTTTACAGCAGGAAAAAAACGATAAGGGTGGATATACGTGATATCAAACTGTCATCAATACAATTCTTTGCATGGAGACCTTATCGTTTCCATTAGAAATGAAGTATGTACCTGAAAATCAACCCATTTTTCGACTGGCATGCCACAGGAGACACGAACTGTATTTCTAGACTGGTCTACCACAGATAGTCCAATAAAAATATTTGAAATTCACCCATTAACTGATAAGAAAATTAATTTCTGATCCCCCTGAATTTCATCTGCCACCTCTCCCCCTCAGCCATACATAATGAATGGAGCCTAATGCCCGATACTTACCCATTCCCATGACTGTTAGTGATCCTGCAGACATCAGAAATGTACACAGGGTATCTGTATAGATGACAGCAGCAAGGCCACCTAAAAGTATTGTTCAGTAATACTTACTTTTTGAACGTGTGAAATGGAAGGGAAATGTCAAACAGAACTTCTATTGATAATTTGTATAAATACAAGACAAATGCAATCAGAGCTTAATCATAAAGCTACAATAAGAACTTACTTATTATTTTATATTTTACTTAATTTATGTTCAGAGTCTGACTCTGCGATACAGTCCGTGTGTCAACGACCTTGCTCACCATAGAGTTCCCAGTAGCTCAGTGGTTAGAGCGTCCGACTAGTATACGGAAGGTCGTGGGTTCGATTCCCATCTGGAACTAAGATTTTTTCTGAGTTCGTTGTCTCCGCACTATTTCTATTTCTATTTAGAGTCTGCATCGTCCAGTTTAACTCACCAGTAAGTGTGCAAAGAAAGGTCATAAACAACATGAGGAGAATGGCTAGATAAAGATTCCATCCTAAGGCAAGTCTGATAAAAAGAGCTCCTGAGAACAAATTTACCTATCATAAAACCACAAAAACTTTTCAGAAGTTAACATCCATATGTATAATTTGTCTGAACCCAACATAATGTGAAGTTGGAAATGCTTCAAACTTTTGAGCCAATAATGGTGTTAAATTGGACAGGATGCCCAACAAATTAAGCTTTACCGCTCCATGCAGACTTAGCTAGATCAAGTGTGTCTATGGATAGACTGCGAGCAGTCCCTCTATTTTCCTTGGTCACTGTGCGTCTCGTTTTCGTTTGCTAGTAAGCTGTGGTTAAATACGCTGAGCGTGGATTAGTGCCAAGTCAAAAAACCTCACGGGAGGGGGGCAACGCAAATACAGAGTGACCAAGAGACTGCTCGCAGTCTAGTCTATGGAGATTTCATATAAACAAACAAATGCATTGCGAAAGTACTGCCCAACAATGTTGGGGATTGTTGGGACTGTTTGAATACAATCACCAACAACTAGGGTGTTGTTAGGCATGTTTCCATGGACCATGCAACCCCCATTCCAAGATAAATCTCTATTGAAGTGCCTATTAGTTCTAGCCCTTTCGCAATAATTGGGGACACTATCACTCACACACGCTACCACTACATTGACTGTTTTAAGCATACAACTCTCAGCTCACATGTTGATTTTTTACGGAGGGAGGAAAATCGCAGAACCCGAAGAAAAACCCTCGTGGCAAGGGCCCGGGTATCCCATATATTGGCTATACGGGGATGATCCGCTGAACAGGGTATGGTTTTTGGAGTTGCTTGTCATAAACAGGGTATCCAATTCTACTCCATTTCCGAATTTGTCGGAGTTTGCTGTCATATTCAGGGTATCTAATTTCTTATCAAATCAAGCTGGTCACTAGCTGTCGTCAAAGAAACGATACGCGAGCTGACACAATAATGAGATGATAAAGCTCCATGCAATTACTTCTCTTATTGGTTGTTCACAAGCCGACCCCGCAATGTCTTAGAAGCCTTCTCCTAGATAATAAGCTTAACTCATTGACACCGGAAATCATTAACAAATCATGTACACCGCCTAGCTTCGTAAGTTTTACTAGTCGTTTTCGATTTTGTTACAAAGATTAATAATAAAAAGGTCGTCAATATATTAAAATAATAAATTTTATTCAAACAATGTTTGTATTGTAACAGTTTTAAATGTTGCATTAAAAAGTTTCATTCCTGTGGGTGGTACAATTCATAAACTAAGCGGTAACTAAAAAGGGTATGCTGACGTGGTGTTGACACACCTAAAGCTTTATCTCAGTTTAGAGCTAGTTGTTACTCTAAAACCTTCTGACAAGAGCTCCTTTTTGTCATAAACAGGGTATACGAATTTGGATTTTTCTGTCATAAACAGGGTGACCGTTTTAGGATCTCAGCGGAACACCCCTACCCAAAATCTGGCAGAGTACCCCCCCGGGGGCAAGGGAGAGAACAACAAATCTAACAAACTCTACTCACATGTGGCATCCGCAGGGCTCGAACCAGCGTCCCGACCCGTTGGACCACAGTGGTGATAGGCAAACGTTTTACCGCTACGCCACCCATGCCAAAAGAAGAAAGCTAAGTAAACAGCACATAAACTGATTATCTATCAATCACTTTCACTTTAGAACTTACAGAGATCTTGGTAAAGACATACAGCAGTAGTGAGAGAACAGAAAGCCAGATACGGATTCTTTGTCCTCCGTATCTTTTGTGCAGATATTCGGGTAGTGTATAGACCTATATTTTGAATCATAGTCATTAGTATCATTCTACACTTAAAAAACATTTGCCAAATACAATCCTGCAGCCAGCAGAGTATTAAAGCACCACTTTGGAATATATGGGGGTTCAATCCCTACACTATAATTTTATACTAAAATTCAACGCTAACAAGTTCTTAAACTCCGTAAGAAAGCTGTAAAATGCAAAAAAAAAAAAAAAAAAAAAAAACCTAGTAAAAAGACGATGTTTCGATGCTACGCAACATCATTCTCAAGTCAAGAAATTTAATGAAAGGAAAGGTATAAATACTGGAAACTATGAATATATTAAGAGTTCTAAGGCACGCGTGAACGTAGCCCTAGGGAAAACAGTCACTTAAACAGCTTGGCACGTATTGAGTCTGATTGTGTGTTCAAGGCTGGCTTGATGTCCTTAATGAACAGCATTTTATAGACCAGACAGTCACGCTTGGTTGTGCATTTCTTCGACTTTAAAAAAGTCGTCAATAGGGGTGCTTTTGTCCAAACCATGTTCAAAAACCAAGAGCTTGCCAATTGCAGAGTTCTTGTGTTCGGCCAAATGTTGATGAAGGTGCCGACCAGTGTACCCGACATAGTTTGATTCGCACAAACCACATTTCACCTCTTTGCACGATAATATTTGAGAAAATCTTCTGCTTGTAAACACAGGTTGGACGTTAATGTCAACTTTAGAATTAAGGTCGTTGAGATCCTTGCGTACTGTCAGCCGATACTTGAGATTTGAAGGGAAGTTTAAAGTAGATAGGTGGAGGCGTTTCTGAATAGCACTTTCCATAGATGACGTCACGATGTTCGCTCGTTGTGCACTGTGGGATTAAAATGCAGACAAACATACGAGTCTTTTGAGATTTTGAAGTTTCGTGAAGTTCTAATGATGTCAACGCTTGAATTTCTCGTCCTAATCTTTGCCAGTTCGCTCTTCCATGGAGTCATGCAATTGTGAATCTTCCCAGGCTTCGGAAAGGAAATAAACGTACCCTCAGCCATTTTCTCTGAATATTGTGAATCTGACATACATTCTCCCCAACAACAGTCTTTGCTTATTTGGTTTTCTCTATATCCTCATAAAAGAGGTATTCTAAATCAGATTATATCTGCTTCTCCACATATCCTAGGCTTTTCTTTACGAAATTTGTCTGCATTTCAATCCCATGAGGCTGTGCGATAGATCTATTTTTAGTAACCGTGGAAATGCTATTTGTAACTTCTTTAAGCGTTTCCAGATCGTGCGTTTTCTTTTGAATGGCAGACTCGATCAGATTTTTGGAATAACTCAACTTGCGGAACATGTCACGGAGGTTTTAACATTCGGACGTGAAAGTTTCGGTAGATGATGATAATTGATGACCACGGTCGACCAGTGTGTTGACCAGTCCTCTCTTGTATCTGCTATCAGCATGACCTTGGAAATGTAGGAGAAGACCGGTGTCTGTAGGCTTCCTATATACTTCCTATATACTTGGATCTCCAATTTGTTGTTCTTTGTGGCGATCATGCCAAGGAAAAGAATTGATCCTCCATTTTCCAATTCAGTGGTAAACTTTAGACAAGGATGGGCGTCGTTGAGCACTCGAAGAAACTCGGTAGCAGAATCTACGTTTTCCGTAACGACCAAAGTATTATCAACGTAGCGTCGATATAAGGATGGGATCTTGTTATTTTCTTATAAAATGCCTACTATGTAACACATGAAAAAATTAGCCAGCAATGGACCCAGGGGAGACCCCATTGCAACACTATCTATTCGTTCGTACAATTCGCCATTAAATTGAAAAAGCTGGCGTGCCGTAGCAATTTGTAGCAATTCGACAAGTTCACACATTTGAAGATTCATGTTGTATTGTTGAACCAATTATTTGTAAAGGCTTTGTCAGCAAAGATGTTGATGGTTTCGTGTAAGGGTACGTTGGTAAAAAGCGCAGATACAATCCCGAGACCCACTAATAATAATAATAATAATAATAATAATAATAATAATAATAATAATAATAATAATAAATAATATTTATTACTTATAATGCGCAAATCAACATTTTATATATGTTCAAATGCGCAGTACAATACAAACTGTAAAACTAAAGAAATAATGGCAAGTGCCTTCATTCTTGACATTCCAGGATGGTCTTCGTGAAGCTTCTCTAATATTCTCTCTCTATGACCAGGGGGCATAATAACTCGCAGACCCCACAATATACAGCCTTGTACTGCAGATAGTTCCTGTCTCCAACAATAGAATGGTACTAACTCTTTATCATTTACCAGCTTTGGCAACCCTTCCATAACATAACAATACACCCTGGAAAGAACAGGGTTCTTCTTTGTTGACCCACTGATGTCCTTTGCTGACAGTGGTAATTGATCAAGATAAGTAAAATGGTAAATGTTCGACTCCATACCTTCTGATGTCTTTTTACATGGCAATCTTGACATTGCATTGTTCTCGGATCGTCGATATTGAATGTTATACTTGTAAGCAGACAATCGTTGCCCAACGCTGCAAACGTACTGCAGCCAGCGTTGGCACCCCTGAATAAGGACTTAGAATCTTCAGTAAAGGCTGATGATCAGTTACCAAATCAAACTTTCGGCTATATAGATGTTAGTGAAACTTGGTGACTCCAAATATGATGGCTAGTGCCTCTTTCTCAATTTGAGCATACTGCATTTCATTCTTATGCAGTGTTTTGGAGGCAAATGCAATGGGTCTTTCTTCACCATTTGGCATTATGTGTGATATGGCTGTTGGAAAGCATGTTCGCATGCTTCTGTCCACTTCCACTTTCTTCCTTTCTGTTGTAGCTCATTTAGTGGTCTTACAATGTCTGATAGATTCCCTATGAATTTACCATAATAGTTCAAAAGTTATAGATAAGACTTGAGCTCAGTCAAGTTAGTTGGTCTTGGGGCATTAATGATTGCTTCTGTTTTCTCTTTAGTAGGGTGTAGTCCCTCTGCATCCACCTTGTACCCCAGATATTCTACTTCCTCTTGTAGGAATTTGCACTTGGAGACACTCCAAATGGCAAGCGCTTATAAGAAAATAATCCAAGGTGCATATTATTAATTAGATACTTACGAGACTGTTAATTTAGTTCTAACTGCTGATAAGCATGTGTCAAATCAATCGTACTAAACAGTGTCCCTCCTGCTAGTTTTGACAGTAAATCTTGCACAGTTGGCAAGGAATACTGTTCCTCTTCAACACATTTATTGACTGTTACCTTATAATCTCCACATATTCTAATGTTGCCATCTGACTTGGGTACTACAACAATTGGGGTAGCCCATTCACTTTTGTCCACCTTTTCTAATATTCCAGCTTCCAGAAGACGCTTGAGTTCTGTTTCCACTGCTTCATGCAGTGTGTAGGGGATTGGGCGAGGTTTAAAGAATACGGGAGATGCATTATCACTGACTCTAATATGGGCTTGAAAATCTTTGACCTTGCCATAACCCTCTTCAAATACTGAGAGCCTTCAAAGCCAGCCCCTACTTCCATAAAAGTCAAACCTTTGAATTCCAAAGTCCTTCTGATTCTCTATTGGCTGTGGAGATGAGAAAGAAGAAGCTAGTGCCGTCTAAGCCCATCTACACAGGTGCCAGTGTGTTGGATTTCTCTACGCTTTTGATGTACAGCTTCTACTAAAACTACGCAGTGCCTAAGTGGGGAAAAGATAATATCTCCTTGCTCTACACAGACACAGACTCCTTGCTCTTGGAAATCCAAACCAAGGATGTTTACAAAGACATGTGGGAAGACAAAGAAATGTATGACTGGAGCGGCTATGCAGATCATAAATACCCTAATCTACCCTTTGGAAAGGAAAGAAAGGAGTCGCAAGCTATGGTGAAAGAAAACAAAAAGAAGATAGGCTTGATGAAAGATGAATATGGAGGTGTGGCTATAGAAGAATATATAGGATTGAAAGCTAAGATGAAATCTATACTATTAGCAAACAAGAAGGGAAAAAAAGAATGCTAAAGGAGTTGTGAAAGGGGTGGTAGAAAAGATCTTGAGACATGAAAATTATCTACACACACTCTTAGAGAAGACAATACTGCGACACAGACAGACCACCTTCATCTCCAAGAGCCATAGAGTGAGAACCACTTCTAGAATGAAAATATCTAGTGACTACAAGAGCTTTCGGGCATTGGCGCAACAACTAGAAGTCTATAAATATCTTATCTAAGTTAATAACTATATCTAATACTTTTTGTCTTGTACAAGTACTTATAAGTCCTACCGATTCTTTAGCTTGCTTGACCCTGCTCAAGAATGAGACTTCTCCGAGAATGATCACGCTTTAGCATGAAAATTCTCAGAGAATGATCACGCTCAAGAATGATTTTTCTTTCTTATAGATGGAAGCCACCCAGCTCTCAGAAGATCAACTACATTATTAGAGATTTGAAAGGGGTTGAATCCCAAGCCCGCGTAGCTAGAAAATACAAGATATGCATCAAAAGACTACGCAAACTATGGGGAGAAACTAAACCTGATGATAATCCCAACCCTAACCCATCGAATGATAATCCCACTCCTACATCTATCACTCCAATCTTAGAAGCCCTACAACAATGAAAATGGCATCTTGAATGACCACGAAAAAACTAGAAGCCTTTGAAGAGAAAACTGAAAACAGCACTGACCATACAAAGCGAAATATCTGAAATCATGACCATGCTCTTGGAAATCCAAAGAAACAAAGGTATAAGCATCGAAGAAGACGACTACATCCTAGAAGAACCTCTAGAAAATAAAACATATGTACCCGGTCGTGAGGCTATTGTTGTCAATGGCATAGCTATCTTTGCAGCCTTTGTGTTCTCCAGATACCAAAAGCCAGCCAAAAAATATTATGATTTCCCTGAAATGAAGAAGCAACCCCCTCCTCCAAGATCTTAAATGCCAGATATGGAATAAGAGTGTATAGAGAAATGCTTGCTACAGCCTTGACAACAAACCTCCTTAGCTTTGTAATATTTGGTAAAAAGAGAACCTCAGATTTCCTCCTACTGGTCAACGAAGGAATGTCAAAAAACACAAAAATATGCGGCGAAAAATAATAAAAAAAATAAACGACATAAACAGAAACAAATATACTCTCTAACAAACAATTCCCTGCTTCAGAATATGTTTTCTAAAACAAACACAATTCTTATGATTCCAAAGAAGCCCCTTAGTATGGCAAATCTTACCAAAATAAGAGCATAAAAAGATCTCTTTTTTTTTTCTCTCATCGCAAGGCGTCATCCTTCTCAAATGTCTGTATATTTTGCCCGGTCTTTAGTATTACATTGCACTTTTTGCATTTGTAACCATTTTCTATCTTCTCTACATACTTCCCATAAAGTTCTCTAGGTGAACTCATATGTGCTATATACAATAAAAACATATTCCTCTAAATAAAAACACTCACTGCTATAAACTCTATAGAGTAGTATGTATAATGGGGCGTATCAGAACACTTTTTACTTTTTCTATTTTTCTAACCCCGAGGAAAGCAGCGAGGGTTAGAAAAAAATAGAAAAATTAAAAAATTGTCTGATACCCCCATTATCATACTACTTTCAAGTTAAGCCTTGAGGCAATTAATAAATCTATTTTTAAGTTTCCCCTGTATTTTCTGTATGTCCTCAAACCCTGGTGTGGATAGAAACCATTCAGCTGAGGTGTTACACTTTAGATTGTGCATCATCATCACTATTTTGAGGCCCTAGAATGTGGCAGGCACTAAACCATACATTAGACTGTATATTATACCATTCCCAGATTATATTATTATTACATTATTCCCAGCCCATATTATTGCATTCTTTTGATTCTATACCACCCATTTCATTAATATATGTTACTGTGGTAGTGTTGTCAGACTGAATCCTCACATGCTTCCCTCTCATATCCTTACAAAGGGATTTGAGGCCCAAGCAGCACAGCTTTCATCTCAAGATAGTTTAATATGCGGAAACAAATTTCTTCTTCCAGGGTTCGTACAGGATCCCCTGTGAGAATTTTCAAAACTTTTCCAAAACTTTCCAAAGCCCTTTGACTCAAATTTCGAAAACCACACAAAGCACAATAATAAAGCCAAATTCATGGATCTGAAGTAATGTTTCAAAGTTGACAACGAGGACTAGACTGGGTTTCTAGTCCAAGGCGAAGGGAAAGCCGAGGATTGGAAACCCGTCTAGTCCGAATTGGAGGCTTTGGAATGACTTCAAATCATCATTAATTATTCGGGAGGGATCCATTTATTAAACGAGAACAGGATTTTTTGGTTTAAAATAAGAAACTTAAGATCTGGGAATAAACACAATTTTTGCGCGTGCGTGAATCTCATATTCCTCACTGTTTATGCATCCAACATGGAAAATCATTACCACAAAATAGAGAACCCTTCGCATCAGAACCAAACTTGTTCGGTGCATGCGGGTGAAGTGCTTAAAGGTTCTGATTGGTATTGGGGTTTCTTGATCAGAGATTTCAATTCATATCATCTTCAGCAACCCGTGAGTGCCATGGCACTGGTCATGCGATCAGGCTATAGAGTACTTTGAAACTTTCATTGTAATCCTCGGCCAATCGCGGTGCTTTTCCGTGTCCTTGGATTTGAAATATTATTTCCAGTTGGCTTAGGAGTACTTTCCGGGATTTCAAGGTTTATCACGTGGCCTGATTCTTAGCATGTGATTGGCTGGTTACCTCGTGAATAACAAGACCCTGGGGTCAGGGTAGACTGGGCTGCCTTGGCTGTTCAAGGCTGTGCTTAGAAACATTGCCTAGATTCCAAACGTCAGGCTTTGAATCAGCACAAATATTCTCAAGTGCTTGATCGCTTTGGCGCATGAAACTCACCAGTTTAGATTGCCGTATGCATTCAGTTTTTAAAGGCATAGAAAACCCCCTCTAAAATAAACCCCGAAATGTTTTCCACAATTCATTTCTGAACATTTAAAAGGGAACATCATGAATCCAAATTCCTGCTTGCAGAAAAAAAATCGAGAAGAATCTTCGTATATTTCTTATAGTCAATTTGATTTTCGCGCTGTAGCGGAAGTTAATTGAAATATTTGGTTTCTGGTTGATATCGTAATACCTCTGCAAATTATGACGTAATAATTATGCAAGCGACCTCAGTCACATGGGGAGTTTTTGCTTGGCGAAGCTGCGAAGCTGTTTTGAAGATACAGCTTGAAGTTTTTGCTTGAATATACTTGGAAGGAAATGGATTTTCAGCGTTTAAGAAAACTCAATCCTTCGAAAATCTTCCTGGCTATAGTATGGAAAATTTTGGCTGATAATGTGTATAAAAGTAGACGCCATTGAATTGAATCTGAAGCCGCCAAAGGATTAACACATCCGTGTAAGTTTGGTGTCCTGTTATGTCACATTTGTATTTGAAAATGTCTTCAATAAAGGTCCCAGAAAACCATGTTATACTTGTAATATCTTTTGGTGTTGTATATTTTCGATCTAAGCGTAAATGAGTTGGATTTCTAGCGACTTCAAAGTTGGCTAAGTTAAATCGGTAAACAGTTTATTTTCCGAATCTTGTACACTTGCATTAATTTTTGTAGACTTGGAAAATCCTAAAATAATGTCATCACAAAATTATATCTTGTATCTGTACGGCTTCTAGTGTCCTTTCCTATTGTTTATTTTCGATGTAAGCGTAAATGAGCGACTTGAAATTTCACGAAGGTAAATCGCCAGACACTATAACTTGTACCTAGCTTGCTTTCATATTTTCCTTAAAAATAATGCCTTAAGAAATTCTATCTTGTATCTTTACGGCTATTAGCGACTTCAGAAGAATTTATGTCCTTGAAATATATCCTATGCGTTAACTTTAAACTAATATTTGCTTCGAAAATGCTCCTGAGCTCGATCTTCATCCTCCAAGTCAACTTGATCTGAGCGAAAGCCAGTAGTCCCAAAAAACTGAATTAAAAAAGTATTTTGATTTTTGGGTTTTCAACAGCGGGAGTTAACTGCCCTATATCACTATGACGTCACATCAAAACAATCTATTGTTTAAACACTAAGGATCATGGTCGTGGGAGGGGGACAAAACGGTAACAACACAATGAAAATCGATATGAAATGCGTTTTGTAGAGAGTATAAAAGCAGGAACAGCCGCCAAATGCAATAAATATTGTGCATTACACATCAGTAAATATTATATTTGGAAACCAGACAATTTGAGAGTAAACTTTTCTAAGCAGAGTGAATTTTGTTCAAAGTTCTATTGTTCTGGACGATTCTGTCCCCCTCATCAACAAGCTGTGACGTCATAATATAGGTCAATTCCAGCGCCTGCGTAGACGCTGTCAGATATCACGTGACAAGTCCATGTGATCTAGCCACCCACTCCCAAACTTCAACTGTCAATCCAAATAATAGTAGCCCGCCCATACAACCTAGCACTGGTTGCTGATTGGAGTTCAGGTGTGTTGTTATAGTGACTGAGGTCGCAAAGGGCCACTGGGTACTATTGCGCAATTTGTCAATTTTGTCGCTGAGAAGAATAAAAAAACCCAAAAAATCAAAGGTAATTTATGACTGTTTTTGAAAAATTCAACATAGATTTACCAATGCAAAACAGTACGTAGGCCATACGTACAGTGCTGACAGAAAAACCTTCGGCGCTTTTTTGACGGGTATAAGCTGGACAAGCTACAAAAAAATCCATAACTTTTCCATAGCCTAGTGGACCAAAAATCAATTTTCCAAAACTTTCAAGGTCCTGGAATGACACATTAATTATCAATTTCCAAAACTCTCAAAGACTTTCCAAAACCCGTACGAACCCTGTTCTTTACTCAATGGGCCTCCAGTCTTAGTGATACCACAAGCTGCACCCCACCCACAGGGAGCCCACTTTAGATAAAAGATAAAATTGAAAAGTAAAATTCAAAACACGTTGTTATATTAATTTCCTGTTACTTAAAGTCCGAGATTGTATGCTAAGTAACACGAAAAATCCAAAAGTTCAAGTAAAAACCTAGTAGAACATTTTTTAAAACGCGCGAATTCGTTTTCCTATATAATCTCCCTATTGTCAATCCTTCTGCTCCTATACCATTATACTTCCTAAAGGGAGGTACATGCCACCCTAGAGGTCTATTTTTGGTCTTCCAGTCTCCAAAAATTCCTGTCAATCAATGTCACAGTTAAGAATTGCATGGATTGTCGGAAAAAAGTCTCGACGAGCGGTCCGGATTGCATCCCGACGCTAAATGAAAATAATAATTAAAAAAGTTGAAATTTGCTAATAAAAATGAATAATACTAAAACCTCTTATCGACCGAGTCCGAAAGTAAACTAACAAAGTGTTATTTTATAGGAAAAGATAAAAATTAGGCCTTTTTCCCAAAAACACAAATAAGAAAACAAACATGAAATAAAGTGAAAGTAAACAGTAAGACATGATGAAAGTACTTACGATTACGTTTGGAAATTCATTAGACGTCCTACTGCCCCAAAAATATCCACGGGCAAGCAATATCACTTAAATAATATCTAGTTTTTGACTTTTGTTTCATATCCAAACTCTTAAAGATTTTGCCTCATCTTCAATGAGCAACGCAAAAGCCAATGCCGAAAAAAAGCGATGCTTGGCTCTTTAAACTGTCTTGCTCTGACTATCTTCAGCCTTCAGTTATAATTTCAAATTGAAAACAGCCTTAAGTTCTTCAGCTCATTAGAAGATTAATCATGTCTCCAGAGGGCCACCAAGTTTTCGGCTTTATAAATGTACTGACAACAAGCTATTTTACACATTCCTTCACTAGGTGGGTGGGAAGTTCTGCCTGAATAAGTTGGCTTGTAGATTGGCTTGTAATTGGCTTTCTAGAACATGTTTAAATTTGTTCAACTGTGATCCACTGTGATAAGGCATAGGAGTGGGATCAGACGGTGTGTGAAGAGAGGCCACCATGAGAGATCTAGAGAAAAGAATTCTAGAATATCCCGACAAACATCTGGGAGATTCCTACCCTGGGGATAGCAAATACCACAACAAACAAGGACGCTTGCAAGACTACAAAGACCCCGGTTACTACAAATATTTGTCTGGGAGAAAAATAGACTCCAAAAGTTTCTTTCTACTATAGAAATGTGGATGCTAGTAGCTATCGCAGCAGCCACTATTATATGTGGTTGGCAGGTAGAAAGATAACCCTATGGCGCCAGATCTTCTATTCTCTTGGCTACGAACCCCTGTGTTCTTTGAACTTTCAGTTCAATCTACAGGCGAACGAAGGAACGTATAGACCCTTGCAAAGTCTACAAAGAACACAGGGGTTTGTAGCCAAGAGAATAGATCTGGCGCCATAGACTTTCCATCTTTTTGGCACTCTAGGAGTAGCAAATCCCTCCCGGCTGTTACTAAAACCAGGAATGGGGAATGGGGAATGGAGGAATGGGGAATGAATAATAATAGAATCTATTGTGTTATTGCGTCGTTCTCAAAAGATGCCGCTACATGATGCCGCTCTCATGAAGCCGTTCTCAAAAGATGCCGCTACATTCCTCATTCCCCATTCCTTGTTTTAGTAACATCCATCACTCCCCCTTGGCAAACACCAGCCACCCTAGAAAAAAAAGACATGCCACCTGGAGTGTTCTACACGCGCCTAATCTATTTTCTTGCATCCTGGGCGAACCTCCCCCTACAGCATTCCAAGGGCAGCGGTGGATCATGGCGACCCTATTCTACTCCATGGGTCTATCTCCAAAAAACAAAGGGCAAAACAAAAGAAAACCACCCTAGAAGACGTTGCAAAAGGAAAAGGTAGCCAAAAAAGGTTGCTGAAATGGCCATAGGATTTATGGTATTGGGATTTTAACATGTTGTTTATGGAGGAAGAAAACTTCCTATGCAATTAATTTATTATTTATTATTTATTATTATTTATTATTATTATTATTTTATTATTATTATTATTATTATTATTATTATTATTATTATTATTATTATTATTGACCATGATAAATTTATCGGTAAAAACTTTTGGGGTTATATTAAAAAGGTTTTTAACAGAAAGGATACTGTTCTTCCATCTTTTGGTGTGGCTGAATGTACTTCTTATTTTCGTAAAACTCTCAGTTCAATTAATCCAAATAAACAGTTTACTATTCCAAGTTGGATACCGCGTTTGTCACCTCCTGTTGTACCTTTCAACATCGATCCTCCAGGCTATGAACAAGTCACGAATGTTATACGTAAAATGAAATCTGCCGGTAGTCCTTGTCCTCTTGATCAGCTTTCTATA
>WUAP02127022.1:0-14689 GCA_015163945.2 Stichodactyla helianthus | reverse complement strand
ACAATAAAAAACAAAAGAACCGAAGTGTAATAAAGCGTAATACGCTAAAGTGTATTTCACGGGTTAATGAAAACCACGCTATAGTTATTAGGTAGATTAGGCTTAGTTTTAGTTAAGTGTCCTTACTTAGTGGGTGACTGCTATCATTATTTGACACTGAAATAAAGTTTATTATTATTACTATTATTATTATTAAAACCGATGACGACATGATTTTCTCTTTAATCAGATTGCAATTGTTTAGGATTATTTTTGTCTGATGGCAGTTACTAATTTAGGGACAGTGCAATAGAGGGGGACAAATAATTTTGTGCAGGAAAAAAAGGGGGTACTCAAAAAGTTTTTGCAAGTCACGGTTTAAATGAATGTACTGTAAAAAGGATCGTGTGAGGCAATAAAAGTTGAGCATTACATCAGTGTCATTTGCACAACCCCCCTCCCCCCTTGTAAATAATGACTGTGCTCTTAGGATGAATAAATTAACTAAATGAACATGCTGGGGAATCTGATGTCGGTTTATGTCCTAAAGGGAGGCAATCTGCGCAAGTTATGGTGCCGCACTTTCGCCATTTTAAAGTTATTAATATCCCTTTTACGGAAACAGAAAATCCTGGATTTCATTGAAAATCTTATCATAAGTATTAAAAAATAAAATATTAATAATAATAAAAACCGTATGAAGTAAAAACATGATCAAATGGCGCATCAGCTTACCCACATAAAAAGCAAACTTTTTAAGACTACGTGGTATATATATATATTCTAATACGATTTTCACAGCCATCTTCGCTGCGTCCTGTATTTGTTTAAGACTTCCGACTGAAATCGCAGAAGTTCACTCAATTTGTACCTTTGCGCTTTTCACATATATCTATTTATTCATCTGGCGTACTGAGTTCACAGAATTTTGACGCGACTGATTCTGTCGACTCAACAGAGAAAAAAGTTAACTTTCGATTCGAATCTTGTCAAAAAAATCAGTTGTTCAACTTGAGCCGGTACCAAAACCAAGTTATAAACAACATCAGACTCTCTGCAGTCTGCGCAAACAATATGTTCTTGACGCGGTACCTGCTTTCAATTCCCCGTGTTTTACGTGTGCTACGAATACTTTGAAAAAAACCGTTTAAACATCAATTTGTTTAAAGAACAAAGAAAGTTTTGATCCTTCCTGTCAATCCTGCTTCGTCTTACATATTTTGTTCTAGAATCCTTGGTGTTTAACTTGAAGCAATGTCAATCCTGGTTCCCTTTTTCTCGGAGAATGGGGTATTTTCCACTCCAAAGGAAAATGCAAATTAGGTGCGGAATTCATTAGCGCATAAGAGCACGTGCAGGCTTTTAACAAACCACATGCTATCATAGGATGCGCTTTTGTTGTTCAAACTCACATCTTGTACGCGCTTTATTGCTCAGTTGTTAGTCTTTGAGAGCAAAGAAAAAAACATTTAAAGGTTAATTCTCGTCTTAAAAATAAAATGCACAATAAAGGCTTGTGGAATGTTATCTAAAAGATTAAAAAGAAGCACAAGGGAGATATTATAACAAAATAAAGATATAACGCTACGACTGACGTGTATACGCGTGGAAGACTTGACTTTCATCGGATCAATTTTAATAGGTTTTGTAATAAACTCATGTCTCGTCCTGTTGCAAAGCAACAGGTTTACCCGCTAGAAGAATCGCGCTATAGCGACGAGCTTGATACAATGGCCTTAATAGCCAATCAGACGCGAGACGACTTTGTAGGATAACCTGTCAGCCAATCGGGTGGTTCCTTTTACTACTCCTGCGGGTGGATCGTAGCAAGCATTGGTGGCCATAATATTTTGCATCAAAAATTCATTTCTTTAGAATTTTGCCATCATAAAGGGACCTTTTGTGGTTCTGTTGACAAATCCTGGCATTCTAATCCTGTCACATTGGAAAACGCTTCGAAAAAATTGGCTCTCCAATCACGACGTCGAACTCCTCTTTTCGCAAGCTTGATTCAAAAAACTCCGCATCTGTCAGGGAGGAACGATCTCGCGGAAACAAGTTAAGTGATTAATTGATTTAAAGGGAACAGTGCGAAAATTCCTGGGGTATTTAAAAGACCAGCTGTTTGACGAGGAACTTTAAAAGCACAACTCAAAAGTCAGTAAGCAAAAGAAACTGCAAAAACAACAATAACACTAAAAACGTTTTACCTTCGAGAAGAAAAATTCTGCAGACATGAAGAACACGGAAGGAAGTGTGTCTATGGAAATAACGTCTTCGTCTCCTCTTGCTACAATCATAGCACTGTTCTGTTTTATGACAATCGGCGTCAATTTTATCGTGTGTTACCAAATATACCGTCGGCGTAGTTTTCGTTCCTCGTGTACCGCTCTGATAGTGGCAAATCTAGCGGTGGTGGATATTCTGGTGTCAATGAAAGATCTTCCTCTTCTTGTGTCTGTCAGCATCACGGGACGATGGTATTTCGAGGAACATTGGTGTCGTTCGTATGGTTTAACTAACGTTATTTACATCATCGTTTCCGTTTCGACCCTCGTAACAATTACAACCGAACAGTACCTCAAGATGACCGAGTCACAAAAGTCTGGAAATAATTGTAATCAAGCAGGCACAAATCGTTCGGTTCTCTTGGGATACATAATTGCGCACACTACTCTGTCCTACTCGCTCTCTATCATGTGGAGTAAATACGTCTTCATCACCCGAAAAGCTTTCTGTCAAGTTGACTGGCCACCTTCTGGATTGACGTTCACTTTGATTTCCTCCTGTATTTTCCTTATACCAGTCTCAGTACTTGTCTACCATTTATTTAACCAAGGCAAAGACGAAAACCTGAACGAAAAGTCCAAGTCACTACTCCTTGATCCGACAAAGAACGACACTGATGATGATGATGATATTGATGCTGAGTCTCATTTCCGAGTTCAGTTTTCTGTGGGACTGTTCCTGTTGACTTGGTGCCCCTACGTTTTTGAGAGCTTTTTCTCCATGAATCAAGAGGTACCAAACTTGGTTGGGCTTTTCTGTGCTTTCATTCCAATCTTCACGACAACTCTCATCCCCTTGTGGTATCTGAAATGGAGGAGACAGGGAGAAAAAATGGCACGACCAACTGCGTATATTCTACAGTGTTAGACAATGGTAACAAGAATTGTCTTAAACTAAATTTATTACATATATTATAAAGCAATGTAATATCAAATTCTTCAATTCTATAAATCTAATACAGATAATAATGAACCATTTTACTATTCGCAAGTGCCATCTCAAGTCTATGTTTTTTGTGATAGTATATCCAGAGTTCAAATTGTACATAAATATATTGTGTATAAAAGCTTTTAAAATTGGAAAACTTTTTCTCTCGATGAGATTTACTTTTAGATTTAAAACAATGTAAGAGATCGCTAAAATAAGCTTGTTCAAGACTGGCATTAAATCCTGAGTGAATGCAATGATTGGCATTCCTCTTCGAAGATTTCGTTTAAAATTAATTTGTATCAAACTATGAATTCATTTAATGTAAAGTTAATTGGGGGAGGAAATAATATTAATCAGAATATGTCATGAAATTTATATAAGATGCATGAATTCAGATCAACAACAATTTGATTTAGATAAATGAAATTTGTTAAATAATTATGTATTAACATGAATGAAAATTAAAATTAAAATCTTAGTAGAGATGTCCGATTACAAGCTTTGGCATTAACACAAGGCCATTTGTTTAATTTCATATTGCTGACTAGATAGCCCGTATAAGTCAAAACGTCTTAACTGAAAACGAAGTTTTATTTAACTGCAATTTTCAAAAAACCTGATCAAGGAATTCCAGACTTTTTCTTCAATTTTAATTACTTGATTAATTTGGAGATTTCGGCTCCAACACTGCTATCCATAATGACTAATCAGGGAACTCGGCCGAAGACTAAAGGGAGAGGTTAGTCGGCCCTTAGACCATGTAAGATTAACCCCTTTCTTGTTTTAGCTTTTCACCAGTGAAATAGAGAGTGCAATTAGGCCGGCATGGTGGTAATTACCAAAGGGGGCGGGGTCTACTTGGACGCCATGTACACGCTCCCTGTAGACCTAACAACAAAACACTTATACCAACAAAGACTTAGACTGCGAGCAGTCTCAATTTTTCTTGGTCACTCTCTGTATTTTCGTTGATGAGAAACTGAGCGTAGATTAGGGCCGAGTCTTAAACACCCCTGGGGCTATTTGACTCAGTACTACGACTCAATACTTTGACTTATCCACGCTCGGCCTAATTAACCACAGTGACCAAGGGAAATAGAGGGACTGCTTGCAGTCTAACAAAGACAGTTACTGCATATTATCGTATTATTCTGGTCTATGAAGAATGATAGTCATTAAACAAAACACCTGTCACACTACTGACTAGTGCAAAGAGACAGGTCTAGGAACGGAGAAACTAAAATTTTTAGTAAAGTTTTAACTCAAAAGGAAAAAAAGCCAACGAAAGAGAAAGACCATTACGTTTACTGAAAAAGTATTCGCATAAGGGGAAAAGTTACCGAGCATATCACAGGGAGCCCACTGTAGACGAAAGTGAAAATGAAAAATAAACAACAACAAAACAGTAGAACATTTTTCAAAACGCGCGATATACTTTTCCTATATGATTTCCCTATGGTATCCTGTGTACAAATGCATTGTCAAGGGAGACAAGTAATTACTACGATAGGAAAACTTACCAAACGCGATTTCATCGTGTTTTTCACCTTAAATTTCCGAAAAAAATTATCAAAATATTCCCTAATGCGGGAAATTCATAGGAAAAATCGCGATGATTTCAGATGGTAATGATACATGACGATGATGATACATGATGATGATGATACATGATGATGATGATACATGATGATGATGATACATGATGATGATGATGATACATAATGATAAAAATGATGATATCAGCATAATGAAATAATATATTTTTTACAAGCAGCATTTTGTATCCATGCACTTACACGCCCAGTCATTGATGGTCACCCTGTGTTATCCCATGATACTTTGCCGTCGGTAGTAAATATCATTTCACTTCCGATTCTTCGTTCGATCGATCGATTGATGCATGTTTCAGTGAACTACAACATAATACCGTCCATTTGATCAAAAGATTTACGCTTTGGATGGCAAACTTTGACGCCATAATTGACGAAAACATTGAGACTGAGGACGATTCTCGTGTGTCGGAAGAATATGTCCCAATCAAGAAAGATCCAGTTGTAGTTCGAGGAGTAGGGCATATGACGATGTGAGTTTTTGTTTACGGTAAAAACCATTTCGGGTTCAAGTTATCTTTGCGTTTAACGTAAGAACATTTCCGTCCTTGAACACGAAACAATAATTCATATTTTTGCTCACTCCTAATTAAAATATTAATTCATTTATTCCAAAGATTTGGTTTAAACAGCAAGTTCGATCCGAACTTTCCTCAAGGACTTCACGCGAAGGTAAAATTTGAAGTGAGTCGTTCAACACATGGCGAAGAGCTAGTGTCGTGGTGTTGAAAGTCTTTTGTGGCTTTATGAAAAGCAGTTTCTACGCAGCACAATCTTATTCTTATCTCTTCCCGTAAAATCTCTACTTTCTAGGTTTTCTAAAGACTAGTATAGCTCCACTTTTAACCAAAACTTAAACTCGAACAAGAACGTTATAAGCTTACTTTATGTGAAGACTAACAAGCTCACGTCACGACACTAGAAAAAAATTCTTTTTTGCTGCTCTTTGAACAAATAAGCTTATTCCCGCACGTAATTGCTAAGTTATACAAGTTTATAAGTTTTGTTTACTCGTATTTTAAGAGTATTAACTTTAAAAGAAAAGAAGCTGGTGAAAAAAGTCAATAATATGACTCATCAAATCCTTATGATTCAAGCACACAAAAAAGCATTTCATACTGGACTAGCTTTAAAGCAGATATTGGATCAAGGTATTATATTATGATCGTGAAAAGAAATTTCCGAGACCCTCAAAGTTTAGAAACTCAAAAAGTTGAGAGTTGTAAAGGTATTTTTTAAATAAAATTGGTGTTAACAATTTTTCACCTTGAATATGTTTGTATATATCTGTGATCTCCGTTTATTAGAAGCCATCTTCTCTACCATTTCCACGAACATAAATCTTATAACTTCATTACTGGTCTCGAGGATATGTCTAGAGAATCGCTTTCTAAATGGATTCAGATACTTTGGCAAAATTTTGTTTACAAAACATGAATTATGTATTTTTACCACCAATAAATCAATGAAGACTTTTTTGCAAATATTTGCATGCGAATATAACATGCTAAAGTCAAGTTACTAAAATATATTTTTTACTGTATTCCTTGTTCTAGAGTTGATATTTATATTTAAATCATTGCACAAGATATGAAATTTGTGCTTTAAAGGAGGAGTCTTTCTTAAAATTTTACATTTATATTTTAAAGTGCTTTCATTTTTTTACCTATTAGACACCTTTTTTAATAACAATACATTACCATAAATAGTTATATAACTTTTTTCGTAATACAAAAGCATCAATTTTCTGTACCTTGATTGATAAATCCTCATTATTACAAGCTTTCAAAAAGACCTAGCAAAAAATATGTTTTACATATAAATGTTTTATCAGTATGATAAATTTAATGTAATAATATTATTCTGATTACAGAATATCAAAGTGCAAGTAAAAATAAGATGTAATGAATATGAATTTTTAAAAAGATATAAAGGGGGATACCTTAGATATGGTCAATTTAATGTCTAATACATAAATGTTCTCTAATTCTGGTGCTGGATCTACCCTTATTGGAGCCAGTGCAAAATAATTTAAGAAAATTTTTGTAAAAGGAATTTCTGCTTAATTATTGGATGTCTCTATGTCCAAAGCACATAAAATTTGATCATGTCACAGTTCAATACTTTGCTACTTATAATGACCTAACATCTTAATCTTCTGATCTATCCTCTATTGTTTTTTCCTGTAGGTAGCTCCTGAGGAATTCAAGGCTACAATAGACAGGGTCAACAGAGTACTGAGCAAAACTATGCCTATTAACATACGTTGGATGTTATGTGGCTGTATATGTTGTTGTTGCACCTTAGGCATGTCGATGTGGCCAGTAGTTTGCTTAAATAAAAGGGTAAAAAAAATCTTATAAAATCTTGATTATTATGGTAGATTCAGGGTTTGTGGTGTCAGGGTTTAAGAGTAACTTTATAAAGATTATAACTTGTAATGGAGCTTTAACTTTCAGTTGTCATGTATGTACTTCCTGGTCCAGTAATGCTAATCTATCAAAACAAAACCAAAAATGTTTGCAATTTATTCTTCACTACAAAAACTAAAGTTCTTATAATGATTCTTGCTATCAAGATAACATAAGACAATTATTTACGGAGTGTGACTTTCATTTTTTATTTCCCTGAAGTCAGTTTTTCTTATGAGTGAAGTCACACTGTTGTCTTGGGTAATATGCAAGAACAACACCCCAGATGACCAGTCAGCAGTCTGTTGTCTTGTCACTTTTTATAGTTTGTTTGGTATTGTGATTCTCCCTCATAAAGTTTTGCAGTATGCAGTAATATGATCTTTTTTGCATGTTGATCACTTGTTAAAGCCTAATGTTCGAATTCTTTTTATTATCAAAGACAAAACACTCGTTAAACAAAATACTGGATGCAGAAAACTGTCATCTTTACCATAAGGTACAGTACATATTGTTTTAGAGTAGATTGCATATGAGTGGGAAATCCTATAGAAAATTCATAGCCTTACAGTAGCAGTACCATACTTTACCTTAGCTATTCTATATGTTACATGTTTTTTTGAACAGCTTGGACTTCACTGGCATCTCAATAAACAAAAGTGCAATTCAAGTAATATGAAAGAATATGTAAGTAAAACTAATAAATATGCTTTAAAGAGAGCGGCACTTGTCGAGCATCAAGGAGGAAAGCATCAATTTTATTATTTAATAAGAATTTGATGCATATTTTGTTTCACCATTCCAGGTTTTATTAATAGAATTTATACCTATGACAAATATTCTACGACCAGATTGAAATATCTACAAACAGATCTCAAGTTATAACTTGCACTACTGACATTTCAACAATTTTTATACATGACTTTGTATGCTAGAAACTTATCAAGTATGTGATGTAAGCAGTTGCATGGCAAAGCCAAAAAATATGCTGATTATTTAAAAATTACTGTCTATTTGATAATAAGAAAGCTAGACCTTGTTAAATGTATGACACAAAGGTTGTTTAAAGATGAAATATTTGTAAGTCAAAATGCTGTAATCCTGAGGTCAATAGGCCTCTTTACTTTGGGCATTCTTTTCTCATTTCAGACCACATCATTCTCTTGTGAATAAGATTTTTTGTTTTAGGTTTATCCACATTAGCATATCTTCTCAAGCATTTCTGAGAAACAAAGAAATAAAACCCAAGGGAATGACACGTGATCTGAATTGGGAAAACATTACACCTAAAGTAAAGAGGTCTGTTGGTGAAGTTGAAATCCACTCAGTCTATTTTTTTTTGTCCATAAACTTGTTTTAATAATTCTATTTTCATTTGAGCTGCATACTCATGACTGAATGGCCAAGTATTTTCAAGTTTGTTGACAGAAAACTGAAATTATATTCAACTGAAATAATAAACAACTAAGACAATTTTTAAACAACTTTGTGACAACCATGTAATTCTGTCTGCATCTTAGTAGGAAATATTGCTTTTTAATACTTAAATTAAGACAGTGCTCATACTTTTCTGTAAGTTTTAGGGAAGTTCTCCCCTGGTGAGAATGGTGATAATTTTTGAGAAGGGTGGCTGGGAAAAATTCCTGGATCCCCTCCCCCCCTGGGTGGGGTAGGGGGTGTGGTGTAATAATCCTGTTGACACTTACTCCAAACAGCAAAACTATTTCATTGCCATCCTCACCAATGATTAAAAGTCATTTCTAATGCTTCATTAACTGTACAATGTATTTATTTTGTTTGAATTCTTTAGCATTATCATCTCCTTTTAGTTTCATATTGTTATTAAATGATAAAATTAAACATAATTATTCCATGCATGTATAAATAAGAGGAATGCATTATTCAGTGACATAAAAATCCATTTAAGCTTTCCTTTTGTTTTAATTTATTTATTTTTCGCTGGACACTTAAAACTAAGATAAACAAAAATGGCTGCGATAAACATGTGAAATAGTTTCAAGTGGTTAAACAGGTTTTCTCCATCTGGCATCTAAATACCACATTTATACAGTCATGTAAGAGATATAAACATTTGTTGGAACAAATGGGTGTTACATCACTAGTGCTGTTCACCATAAATTTCACATGTCAAATGTTTCAAAAAGTTAAATATAACATTATCAGTTGTATCTACCCATGAACAGTTGCAACAGAAATGTGTTCTCTTGAACTGTTCAACTCCAAAGTTTTAGCTGTCAAACTTCAATGAAGTATGATTCTCTAAATAAATGCAATTTAGCAAGTTTCTAGACTTGATCCTGCTTATCTCTTGAGTCTGTCATTCCATGCTGAGTTTTTTCCATATATTTTGGCAGCAACTGTTCGGAAAAATTGTGGAACTGGTAAAATAAGCAATAGAAACTTTAGATTTTGATGGCTAACACTTTGAAGTTTAAGGGTGTGTCAGGTTATGTTTCTGTCATGAATGTCCATGGGTAGATGCATGGAACAGATGGTACATGTAGAAAACCATCCACTCTTATGTATTGTATTAAACTTACAATATATACCATATGTGATCAAGATATGCTTCTAGATTTAATATAAAATGATTAAAATGAGTGGAAAATAGCAAAGATACAAAACTCCATGACATGGAATCTAGGTTTTGCATAAATAAGAAAACCAGCTTTGCTTCTTGAGTGGCCAGATACAGATTATCCTCAAGTAGCATTTTGAGTTATTTTTATAAATTTTTAAAAAAGACAGAATCAAAAGCTTATGGTTCTTGTAATTACTAATAAAAAATTAATCTTGCAATAGCAATAGATTAAACAAGGTTGACTTTAACTTATTTTTGTTACTATGGAAAGAGGAATTGTACTTTTAATGGTTATGCAATTAATATTCAAAATAGTGATTTTATTATACCAATTTTCATTATCCTACTAATTAAGTTTTAGACTTTCCTATGTAAATAAATGTGCCCCATAACATCTAACATTGTTGGCTAATATTAGTGTTTGTGATTGTGTTCAAACAGCCCCAAAATACTCAACATGGTGTTCAAATATGTCCAAAATGTTGGGTCCAACACTGTTGGATGTTGGCCAACAATAATTGGTGCAGTTGCACGGGACTTCAGTATTTTTTGCTTGGGCCTTGAATAATGTATTTGTAAAAAGTGTACAGAGTGTTGTTAAATGAGCATGTAAATTAACTATAAATCTTTCATCATTATCACTTCATTTTTTCAGTTAAAAAAGTCAAATATATTAAATAGTTTATGCATTAAATATTTTCCATAGAAAATGAAACTGCAATTTATTAATTATTTGAGGTATTTTAATTGGGTTAACTGTATTTTGTACTAAGGAACTGTCATTTTCTTATATTTCTTGTTTAGATTTTTGAGGTCATGGTCAAATTATTTGTGTTACAGTGGTAATGATACTTATCATATGACCTGTATGGACTGGCATGCATGCTCCTATGAAAGCTATTGGAAAAAATTATGTGATTGGGCAGATACAGATTTTTTGAGGTGGTCCAGAAAAACCTGTATCTGGCCTGGACCTACTTACACACACTTGACTTGAGCCAAATTGTTTATGTGAGTCTAGAATGGTACACAAAAAGGCCAGAAAAGGATCATATGATAAAATGCTTATGGACTGAGTTACATCAGGCCAGACAGGAAAATATTTGAATCTCAGTCAAGGCTGCATGGACCTCACTGTGCTCAATCCGTACAGCTTGACCTTGAGCCAAATATTTTCACAACCTGCCCTCCCTCTCTGTCAATAAGTACATAATATCGGCACATCCTGTGATAAATATAAGTTGACCCACAAAAGCAGAAATTATTAAATTTGCCACTATATTGTGACACAAAGGAATTTGAATTTGCTGTATACATCATGGCTGAACTTTTTCTGAAGAATATGTTTTCACTCATGTTATTAAAATCAATAATTATGTTTATAGATAGTATTATATTTATGCTAGATTGATAGTTTACTTAGTTTATTATTACTGTTATTATTATTTAGTCCATCTAGTGATATGTGAGCAATTCACTCTTTCTAATACTTATTCATCTAGTTTTATTCCTGTTTGTGAAACATCTTGACTTTTGCCTGTTTTATGTGATCCAATGAGTCTTCTCTCATCTCACTGGGAAAACAGTTATCAAAGAAATAACATATAGAAGTACCATTGACATAGCATATTGTCATTGAGTTGCTAAGTTCTTTTTTAATGATTTTTAATTACAAATTCTTGGACCTGGCTTGATCCAAGGATTGCATAGTCCAGCAAAATGTACGAAAACCCAAAACCAGAATCAGAACTTTCCCAGCAAAAAATATTTATGAATAAATGTTATGAAGAGTGAAGCATTACCAATATTTCTAGCATTAACAGTTGGTTTATTGAAAAATATTAGCATATCTTTAAGAAACAGAAATATAAACACAGGTGTGAAAAAATTTAATAAAATTGAGCTAAAAATTATAATTTGTCTTTCCTGTTAATGGTCATAATTCAAGATAAGCATGCATCTTCATATTAAAACTATAAATCCTTACCATTATATGTAAAAGCAAATGCTAACAGTATTTATTGGTAGGCCTATGGTCTTTATAAAAAGTATAGGCAAAAGTATTTAGGAAATGAGTGGAAATCAGTGTGTGTGTACATAGGGAGAGGAGAGTTCAATACAGTATGTGGTGTGGTGTGTGCACCAAATGAGGGTTAAGGAAAATTTGAGCATGGTATGCCTTGGTTTGCTGTGGCCCCAAATGGTCATGAGAAGGGGCACAGCCTCAGACATCAGAGATATTCAGTAAAGGGACTGGTCATCAAGTGGGGTAGTGCCAGGGGCAATAAAAAAGGGGTGGGTCACAAATTTTTAACTTCTTGAAAGGGGTGGGCTGTCTATAAAACTGTACATTAGAGTGGGTGGGCATAGAAACTGGGTAGGGGTCATCACTTTTTCAACCTTATTTTATACTGAGTCAGCAGAAAAAGTGCTCCTTCAAATCCAGTTTTACCTCCTAAACTTTACGTCCAGTCCCTAATCAGTCATATTTTTGTTCTGAATATCAAGGGCAGTTATGAATGAAATCAGATGAAGGCTGGGTAGGAATATAGGAGGGACTTCTTCACCAATTATGTATATTTCCTGACAATGTCATTAGTATTCATTCTCCAAGGTAAATACAATAATATTGCTATAAATGTCAACTCACCTTATGATTGCAGAAAAAGACATAACTGGGACAAACTAGGAATAAATAATGAAAATATAAAAATGTGTGAAGAAAACTAAAGTGTGAAAAAAACTAGAATGCGAGATTTACATCCCATGATGCTTTGCGTGAGTGCTTTTGGCGCCAAATTTAACTAACCACGTGACTAAAACAAAATGGCGGACAAGAAAACAAAGTCATCTTCGGCACAGAAAAGAAAGCGCGACAATAAACAACAAGAAGTTATTAAAACTAGCGATTCTACTGATTCCGAGAAAGAGACAAAGTCGAAAAAGGGTAAGCACGAAAACTGTTGCTGTGGAAGTCTTAGTAATGGAAATATGTCGAGCAAATGTGGTCTTCAGTCAGAGCAAAAAAATAAGCTTATTACCATTTTTGTTTTAAAATTTGTCGATATACTGTTCATCCTAGATAAGAGTATTCTTTAATAACAACTGATTTCACATCGATTGTTCATCATTTATGTATAGGGGAGGGGGGAGGGTTGAAATTCTTTATACAAACCTGTTATTTAATAATAATAATTGATCGCATCGTATAGTGCGAAAGGAGATATTTACCCTATCGAGAATATCTCCTAGATCGAATTGGAATTTGGAAGTTGATTTTTACGGAGGGAAGAAAACCGGAGAACCCGGAGGAAAACCCTCGAAGCACAAGAGAGAACCAACAAACAACTGTGCTCACATACAATACCAAGCCCGGCGGGACTCGAACCCGGGTCGCATTTGCGAGAGGCGAGCGATCTATCGGCTACGCCACCCGTGCTTCCCATTTGGAACTCTTCCGCCATCCGAACTGAACTGAAGGTTAGGAATACTGTAATACTCCAGTAAAATGTGAACTGGTATCTCCAAATGTTTATCCCCTATATAACTATCATATAGAAGGCCTTCCCTGCCAAGGGATATAGTAACGGAATATGTCCTCTGCAAATACACCGTGATTGCTAATCATTTGTCTTATGTCACAGAGAGCCAAAGTATGGGCTCTAATGCAGATCTTGGGCTCCCTGTGTATATATAGCAGACAAATGGACCCCTCCCCCCAAGCTCCCTGCCTGCACCTTTGCTGTGGACTATGTTTAAGTATCAAATAATAATGTCATAGTATTCATAAATATTTATGTTAAAGTGAAAACAACTTATCAGGACATCAAAGATGATATTAAAGAAAAGTTCAAAATGGAAATGCCTCAGGATTTTTATGATTTTTGGGAATTTTGCAAGACCCTGGATGGCAATAACCCTGGGGGTATGTATCATTTTCATTTTGGTTTGTGTACTGTTGTAATATCTGTAATAATCATTATTGATAATAATATTTACAGGTGCATTGATTGAAACCCTGGATTTAGAGCTTGTTGGTCCATTTGATGTCTTGGCAAACAAATTCAAAAATGTAGATGAAAGTAAAACTGTTTTGTATCATTTGCATTGGCGGTATTACTATGACCCCCCTGAATTCCAAACTGTGATAAAAGCATGCAACAATGATGAGGGTTATCACATTGGATACTTCAGGTTAGTCCACATCATGCACAAGTCTAGGACTTAGAGTGGTTTCCATTAACCCGTGAAATACACTTTAGCATATTACGCTTTATTATACTTCGGTTCTTTTGTTTTTCATTGTGTCTATCTGACTATTACACTCTAATTAGTACACTTTGTTTCACAGGTTAATGAAAACCACTCTACCTTCATCTTATTACTCCCTTCCACTCAACTCCTCTACTAAGATGAAAATCAGGTCTTTTCAATTATTTGTTTTCCTGATTTTTATTCTGGAGAATGGAGCTTTGGAATCTCTCTATCAATATGCCAGTAAAACCCTTAAAAGTGTGTGTGTAGGGGGAGTGCAGCATGGAGGAAAAGTGGTGGTTGGGGGTGGGAGTCACTGACATTCATGTCGTATTTAGCTGTTTACTGATTGCAAATTACAAAAGGGTAAAACAGTTATCACTATAATTAATGCCCTCAATCCCTCTCAGTCTAAGATTTCAGATTTCAGATCTCCCACCAAGAACCTTTTTTTTGAAATAGATGTATACATTAGGTGACAAGTTATTGTGACTAACTTCAGTAACAAACTAGGAGCTATCACCGCCACCCGATTAACTCAGTTGGTAGAGCATCGGTCTCTCGTGCGGGAGGTCGAGGGTTCAAGCCCCGGCCGGACCAACACTCAGGGTCTT
>WUAP02127021.1:4661-30810 GCA_015163945.2 Stichodactyla helianthus | reverse complement strand
AGGGAGAATGCTTTTTTTTTTTTTTTTTTTTTTTGTTTTTTTTTTTTTTATGTTTTATTTCGCCCTCTTTTATTTTTTTTTTCTGATTTTCTTTTAAAAAAAAAAAAAAAAAAAAAAAAAAAAAAGAAAAAAGAAAAAGTGCAAAGCTTTGGAACGTTCGAAGGCTTTTAAAAACTTGTTTAATCAAATATTACTTTAACGATGATGGTCTGCCCCCGGTGACCTACATGCTTGTCTTTCTACTGTCTGTCTGTCGGTAGGACACTGTTTTATATTTTCTTTATGTTCTGTATCTATGAATGATACAATCTTATATGTTTGATAGAAATTTTCGGCTATTACAAGAAGGTTTCCTCCGTAATATAAACAATTGAATTGTAGTGAATAACGACTCAAATCGTCGTGATCAATTCTTTCTTACGTCTGCCTTTTAGTCCAAAGTTACAACTTTAATAGTACATCTTTACTTTTCCCATAATTTTTAATTCGTTAAACTAACTTTAAACTTGAGTATTCAGTCGAATCAGGTTCGCAAAACATCCCTTTTTAAAAACAGTGGTCTATAGAATCAGTCTGATTTAGTTTGTTTGTTGCTTTACTTGCTTGAATGGTCACATCTCCTTTACTATGAGCGTGCGAGGCTCACGCCACTCACACCATGACAAGTGCTGTCGAGTGTGAGATGCTTTTAGTGAATCTCCGGCTCTGTTGAAGACCTTTGTATCTTTCGAAAAAAGAAGTAATCTCGCGGAAAACAAATTTTCTCTAACCATCATTCTGGTTCATCAATGAGGTACTATAAAAAACAAGGCGAAACGTCCCATTAAAAAACAGTTGAGCTAAAAATGGAAGAACAGTAGTTACGTTCGCAACAGTTCACAGAATTCGAGTACTTTTATTCAGTTCCGAATGCTTACGAGCAAATATTTTTCTTCTAATAAAATTCTGAAACAAGGGATCAAAAATTTTTCTTAGAATACTGAGTAGTTTGGCACGTCGTCTTACTTGTAAGAAGAAAAGTTTCCACACCAAACATTTACCAGTACTGAAAAAGAGTTAAAATTGGAGGCCTGTAACCTCGTCCAGTATAGTTATAACCGAAAACTGTCCTGATGTTAATCCCTTAGGGACTGGTCATAAAGTAAAGATGGGTGGGGGGTAAAACTAGATTTAAAAGAGGTCTTTTTCTGCTGGTAGTCCAGTATAAAACGAGGTCGAAAAAGTAATGACCCCTCCCCAGTTTCTGTCCACCCTCTCTAATGTACAGTTTTATAGACAGCCCACCCCTTTCAAGAAGTTCAAAATTGTGTGACCCAACCTCTGTTTTTATTCCCCACCCCTCTTTACCTTATGAATTCCCTTAGAGATTAATAAGATGAAAGCATAAAAGATTTGCGACATGCTTGAACATTTTTAATTTTACCTACCCCCAGCGTGGGTTCCAGTGCATTATTGGTCAATGGCATTTGATTTGAGTATCCCCGTTTGAAGACATCCATATAATTCTCGTTAATTACCCCCAAGATTTCCACTTGTCTCTTTACCCCTTGGATAATGTTTGATTTTGGAAAGACCTTCAAGGATTTCCACTTGACTCTTTACCCACTAGAATATGTTGTTTCCAGGTTTGCTATAAATAAATAAATTTGGGGTGGCTTTCTCTGAAGCGAAGGACGCAGCTCAACGTGGCCGAGTCGAAAGCATACAAAGGCGCTACATGCAGCCGCTATACGACTCATGTCTGACCACGGAGCACAGCTCAGATCGAATTAGGTTGACTTTTACGGAGGGAGGAAAACCGGAGAACCCGGAGAAAAACCCTCGAAACAAGGGAGAGAATCAACAAACTCAACTCACTTATGATGCCGAGTCCGGGAATCGAACCCGGGACCATAGTGGTGAGAGGCGAGAACCTACGCACTACGCCACCCTTGCTTCCCCACCCTTCTATAGTTTGTTTCATTCTCCCTCTCAGTTCTCAGTGTTTTATATCCGGTTTTCAATGGCTCTTTTATACTCTGCACCCATAAGGATTTTCCTCTTGGGGTATTCAACTCGTCTTACACTCGAACTCTACCACACAGGACTATGGTTGGTCAAATTAGAGTCTTGACCGTGTTACGACCTTGTTCGTGCTGCGAGCTTTCAGTTGACAGTCATACGAAATCTGTTCTAACGTCGCAACGTTTCGCAACGTACATTTGCACGACAAGTCGCACGATTGTTGACCGTATTACCGTACCTTTGGCGGGTGGCGCATCATGTCTAGTGTATTAGCGGTGATGCCATTCCGTTTGATATTGTCCACTTGCCGTGTTCAGACGGATTTACTGCATCTCTTCACGTACATGTTGACATTTTAATTAAACCCACACAACGAGTCCTTAAACGAGTTCCTGGTCAATTTGGCTGCCCGCGCGAAGGGATTAGAATGGTCAGAATGCACTTGGATTCATACCACGTGCGTCCCCGCTTCGTTGAAGCTCAGTGTTAACAAGCCAAGGTTGGCTGGTTGGCGCGACAATAGTTGAACGAAGACAAGCCAGCCGATCATGTAGCGTCCTTTAATAATCTGAACAACATTTTATAGCACTGATTTTGATCAATTGGCTATCAATGTAGTTCTAGGACAAACCATTTGAGTTAATTGGTAGTAAACTGGCATGATTTGTTTTTCAAGACAGAAAACGTGTGATATTCGATGGCACTGAATAATGACCCGGATGTGGTCTCATAAATATCTCCCAACACACCTAATCATTGATCACTCATGTGCTGAGTCTATAAGGTCATTATACTGACACATCAGGTACATAAAGGTTCACTAATTGATTTTTCTTGCTTTTCTACCGCTCTAGACTGGAATATTTCAATGTCTTGCAGCCCGGTACAAGCCATAAGAAAGAAAAATTATTAACAGGTAAGTGAGATCGATCCAAGTTGATTGATTCTGTTTGCCAGTGCCTTATTGCCCATGCTTGTCTGCATGATTAATTTTTGTCTAGATTTTAACAACGCTTTATATTCAGTTATAAACCCAATAGGTCACTCTCAAACCTTTTATGAATTCGAAGTTAACAGAAAAAAGGGGAAGCAACTTGATGGAATCCCACTTTTTTCTTAAAGGGAATGTGATGTATCTTCCTGTTAAAGGAATTTGTGTAAGACTCCCAGGCTGGGATAAAATAGACACCTTGCAGTAATTTCCAAAAGAGTTCAGTTTAGAGAGGAAAACAATAGAATTTTATTCTCCTGAGAATCGATCGATGACTGAAAATATTAATTCAATTGTTTTTGTCCTCCAGATTTGACTGTTTTGGGAATTGCTGCAAGGGGTCTATAGGAAATAATAGGTACCAAACCCTATAACAGAACGTAATTTTCCTGGGAATTTGACTGATTGTTACTGGGTTTGTTGACACTTATTAAAAAAATTTCTGCGTGTGTGTTGGCCTCGAATCGCAACTCTTGAATTGAGAATAATTCTAAAATTGGTCTACGAACCGTGATTATATCCAAGGAAGTTCGGAATCTCTTGCGCTGCGTGAATCCGGCTATAGTGAATATATCATATATTCGTTATATTATGTTTTAATAATGTACAAGGGTACTTACAAGAGCTCACGTAGAGGGCATGTCCTTGAGCCGGGCGGTCAGCGTCATACAGAGAAAAACACTATCAGCAGAGACTCGTCCCAAAATGCCTAGCGGTATGATTGTTATACGATTAAGCTGGAATTAATCAGCCATATGCGTTTTATGAGTATATTATGGCTTTGTCACATATATGGATGTAAATTAAACGTTAATCTTAGTTTTTTATCTCCTAAACGAAATGATCAGAAATGATTTTAAAGGTCTAAATAAGAGCTAACACAAAATTTGATTACATCACAGGTCAGATGTTTGATTTCAGAAGACAAAAATTCTCAGTTCTGATTGGATGACAACGATTCTTTCTTTTTCTTTCAACCTTACTCGAGATTTTAAAGGGTTTCAGCAGTTTGTTGTTTGAAGTTTGTCATAATAATAAGACCTGGTAGAATTTAAAAAAATCTTATATGTTTTCCAAGATTCCAGATTGCTCTTGCTGATTTTGCGGCTGGGTAATTTTGTTCAACTTTTTAAAACACCTTCGCACCGAGCATTAGTGTCCTTATCAACTTACAAGTTTTGCAAAATTGTCAATTATTAAGTAGTTTTCCAAGGTATTTTCTTTCGTGAATCCCCTTAAACGTACCGAATAGTGCTTGCATGAGTTTCTTTATTTTTGTTTTTTTGTTTTTGTTTGTTTTTTGAAAATTTTAATGTAAACAGTTGTTCAGTGCCTCGAATTGTTTGTTGTCAACCCAAATTGGTCTCTACTTGACTTCGTACAAACGTCGCTGGCTGTTGCACAGTTAAGAATAAATAGAAGTTAAAGAATAAATAATAGACAAATCAATATGAAGTTTATTGAATAAGAATATAAAGAACTAGCAGGAGATTTTGTACTTTTACATTAAAGGAACACGAAAAATGAGTTATAGTGTGATTTAAAAGACAAAGTGGTAGGGATAAACTTAACACGATGGCTGTAGCATAACGTCTTTAAATTCGACACAGACAAAAATCATTAAAAAATCAGTTATTTTGAAATGGAATATTCTGCGATCAGCAAAACAACCAAAAATAAAAATAAAAAAATAAAGAAATAAAATGTCATCCAAGGATCGTAAAGTTGATTTCATTGCTGGCAGGAGATGGATTATCATCTTGCTCTGCACAGGGGTCAAATCCTTTATCAACACAATAAAGCCATAAAACCCGAAAACAGGTTGTTTCCTATTGGCTATTTCTGAAAATTTTCAATAAATTTAAAACACTAAAAACTGATGTTCCTGCTTTTGAAGGGTGCAGTGGACGGAGAGAAGCCCAGTTTTCGCTGCAGGGTAAGTTTTACAACATTTTACATCGAGCTAATTTTTCTGAATTCATTGATATCATGTTTTATCAAGGCCTGATCAGTTTCCAACCTTTTGTATTGTATTAATCCATCCACCTACTCATGTCTGTCGCCTGTTCCTGCTGTTTTACATACTGTTATATAAAACCAGTCGACTTGCAGGTATATAACCTATCACCTCGATAAACTGTTGTACAAATTAATCGAAGTACACGACTTTTTCCTTAATCTAGATGTGTTCAACGCGAGTCAAAACAGAAATCCCCAAAAACCGATCAAAAATAAGTTTTTATCTTAGGCGAGCTAGGTTCGTGTCGTTTGCAATGTCTTATGCCAAAACGGGTGCCGTTTTTCGACAAATTTTCGGGGAAAATTAAGATTTTCGATCGCGTGAAAAATCCTTCAGCAAACGTCTCAACGGAAGAGGGGTCAGTAATGAAAGGCATTATTCATCCCGGCTTGACCAAGAAGTTAATCAAAGTTATTAATTAAAATTTTGTTTTGTTTATTAGCTACGTTTGTTCCCTTGGCGGTGCTCTTGTTCTTGCGTTAAGTCTTTTGATGTACACAAATATAATTAGAATCCGGCTAGATTTTCCTTTTTGTTTTGGAAAAAAAAAAAAAGGATTTTGAAAATTTAATTAATAAGGGGTCAATTTTGATTTAATCCAGAAATATCAAAAACCAAGCCCTCACCTTAAACTTTGCTGGCGATTGCAAACTCACAGTTTATTGGATCAGGCAAAGTCGGTAGAACTGACAGATTAGTTCTCCTATTCCTTGGTGCGTGCGCTACACGCATTAAGGTGGCTGGCTACTATTGAATCGTTTTCTGAGCCCAGAAGCATACGCGCGCATAATTTCCACCGAATTACCATGGTAACCTTCGGAATTTTACTGAAAAAGATTGAAGAACCATACGTGTTTTGAACTTCAAGAAGGTAAAAAGCTCAAATTTTGCACGGGACCCTATACTTTTTATGTGCTTATTTGAAAAAGCTCCTAAAAATCTATGTCAAAATTTTTCAAAAAGTTAAATATTAGAACTTGTGAAAAAGTGAAGTTTTGTACTAATTTCTGCTCGACTTATGGGACTTTTTCCGAGCACTGGTTGAACAAAATATGCCAAATACAGGTATTTTCATCTCCCTATCTTAAAGTTATTATGTCATGTCAGTGTAGAATTATCAACCAGTTAATATCTGTACAAATATTGTCTTCGTACATCTATTATCTTTTGGGCTTTATTTTTCCCCCTACTCACTTCGGCTAACGAGATTTTTGCTTCCAAAACTTATAAACACCTTTCCATTTAAGCTTGATTATCTCAAAAAGTAGTTTGGGACACCCTATTTTATCTGTTCTTATTTGAAATCAGCATTAAATTTCCATTAAAAACGATGCTATTTTAAAAAAGTTAAACATAAAATCCAATAGTAGCCAGTCACCTTAAGCGTAAATAAATTTCTAACCAATCACAGTCCGTTGTGATTTTTCATGGCCGGCCCTATGTTCCAGCACTTTTTCTACCTGAAAACAATTGAAAATTAAATCCGATGTGTTTTGCGTCCGACGAAAGTCCAAACTATTCAACAGAGGGAAATTTTATCTGTGGATTTTCTAAAAACCGCGCGAGAAATGACTTTGAAGAGTGAGGGCCGGAGGTTTTGTCCAACAATGCTTTGCGCAACTAGTTGTTCGCTCAGCTGGATGGGATTGAGCATCTGCTTCGGCAGATAAACACAGACCTCGGTCAGTTCCTCCTGGTCAGCACCGAGGTTCGTTTTTATTTTCCGTTAGTATTTGATGATCTTGTCAGTTTAAAGATGCGGTGCGATGGGGAAAAAAAGAAAGAGAAAGAGAAAGACAGAAAGACATAAGTTAGAGCAAGCATGACGTCCTTATACATACAGACAGGCTGAAGGAAAAATAGATACATACATCGTAGACAGCACTTTAATTCAGTACGATGGTTTTATAGGTATAAAGTTTCTATACATGAAAGTCGTACATTAAAAATCATTAGACAGACAAACACACAGACCGACAAATAGAAGAACGATCGATTAACCGACGGACTGACCGACGCGACCAACCGACCGACCGAGCGATCGATAAACTGAAAGACTGATAGACAGACAAAGAGACAGATAGACAAAAATAAACAAACAAGAGTATTACGTTCCCTGTGTACAGCTGCTGTCGCCCCCCCCCCTCCATTACGGGGAAAACCCGGGTCGCGGGCCCCACTATTTTCTCCCCGGGGGGGGGGGGGAGGGGGAGGGGGGAGAAGCGGTCGTACACAGGCTAAGTATTGCGCAAACAAACAAGAACAAGCAAAAGAAGAGATGTTAAAAAAAAAGGTTCTTGAGAGATCATCTTTAGCATCAGCCACAGCCCAAATGAATCTTCTTTCGATACAATTAGCATTCAATGTTCAGTATGGCTACTAAATAATCCTAATAACCAATAAGTTTTGGAATTTATCAGGACGTTCGGGCAGTGTTTGTGTTTGATTATTGTGACAGCGGCCTCTTTTCGATTTTTACACCCCGTCAAAACCAACCACCGATATATTTGTCGGTAAGCTATCAACGATATCATCGATTATACAGGTCAAACAGGCTCATACCAAATCCTTGATTGACATGCTCGCGCAAAGTCACGAAGAAACTTTGGTGCCTGCGCATGTGTGCAGTTCAGCTGTTATCGGAGGATCTCAAAAAAAAAAAAAAAAAAAACACTCTTTGTCAGAGTATGTAGACATATGTATACTACTGCGTTGTGCAGCTGAGATAACAGCTAGCCTTTCGGTTAGTTTTGTCACCTATCTGAAAGAAAGATCACCTAAAAATCAAACCTTCAGTGAAAAGTTTCTAGGAATGGGATGACAAGGCGGTGTGGCAGAATGAACAACATTCATACAGATTTTTAATTCCTCATTTTGATGTTCAAACTGCGGTAACCTCTAAAGTAATCACTCTTTTTATATTACTTTTGAGCCTTTACTTCTTCTTGTTTCTTTGTATTCTTTCATTGTGAAATAGGCTGTTTTATTTCCTTTGAATGTTTAATTTAGTAAAAAATGCAAAAGCCTAGCAACGGTAAATTTTTTGATTCCGGATCATTGATTCGCTGTTTTCGAATTCCCCTTTATCTAACACTACTGACTGTTGAATTTACGGAAGAAGTTAAAATCATTCTCTCCCTATTTAATTACGGTTAGTCAAATATAGTGCGGTCTAATAGACGTTAGCAGATACTGATTTCAATCCAGTCAATAGAAAAATATGTAAATAAGCAGCGGCCATTTTCCGATTCCGGATCCCTGTGTTCTGTTATTCTTTTCAGCTATCACACTGGTTGAAAAATAGTTTGTGTTGATCATGAATTCACGGACGCCAAGTAACTTAATTTCTATTCTACCCCAGTTATTTCATTTACAACTGGATGCGGTCTAAATAGACCAAACACTAATTTCACCGTTTTCTTTTGTTTTCTTTCGGGATCAACTATTAGATATTTATCATTACATTTTATTTTATGGGTTAATTAAAATCACTCTAATTGTCTTATTTTTATACTCATTAATCCGGGTATCACTGTATTACTTCCGGTTCTTCAAGCACAAGAGACAAAGGAGGTGGTCCGCCCCAGAGATCGATAGCTTTCCAAATATTAAGCATTTTGTAGTTTTGACATACCGATAGGTAATAAAAATCGTAAAATGCGATAAGAATGCCTAATCTATTATATGGAATCTATCAGAGAGATAAGATACATTAGAGCGCTAAAGGAGCTCACTGAGCCACACGGATGTCCTGTCTATCAGTCTATTATGTGATACCAACAGGTGTTTACTATTGCGAATGTAGCCGGAAAAGAAAGAAAAACATATCACATCGGCATCTTTTTATAGACTGAAGTCAAGGTATTCCTCGCCAATGACTCATACATGCTTACGATATCAAAATAAGAACATTCCAGCAGATCAGTCAGGAACACTGGATCAGTCAGGATTCTATCTTTCAAGGTAACGATTCCTGGAGTTATTGAAGTGCTAATAATCGTTGAATGCCTACCGCACCTGTGCCTACTTAGGCAGATCTAAACCTTTCGTTAACACGCACTTGTTAGTAGCTAGTAGCCGCAAATATCCGCCTTCTTGAGTTTTCGCTTAACTCTCATGGCTTTTTTCGTTGTTTTTGGTAGTTTTCGTTCGTTGCAGTTGCGTGGCCTCACGACCGTAGTTCTTAGTTAACGTTTCCGAAAAATTCATCGTGTGTGGTATAACTAAATAACAAATTGTTCCCTCTTCAATTTGATTTAAAACCAATATATAATCCAGTTAAAATCTGAACGAGGTATATTTACAAAACTTAAAGTCATTCACGACGACATTCATTTGGATAGTCCACATTTTTGCCACAACCGTTGAGGATAAATTTTTGTGTTATCGTCGGTAAGAGTTTAATTCGCCATGAAAGACACTATAATGCGCTGGATGATGATACCTTATCATTCGTAACTACTTTGAAGGAACACTACTGTTTATCTCCTCTGTGTTATCGTGAAATAGGACCGAAACACCTTTCAAGTTTGGCGCGTGTGACACTACTCGTAACGTGACGTCCATTGGACGTTTTCATCGTCACGCAAGTAACAGCAAAGCAAACAATTTTTGACCAAAGTAGAACAGATCTTTAATGTTAGAATTTTCATACCTATGTTATCATGAAAAGAAGGCGCCAAAAATCGTGATAAACGCATCCTTACGAAGGCTACTGAGTACTAGTATGATCGTTTCAACCTTATCAGTTTTACTGGTTCCCTCAAGATAATCATAGTAATGGATATCTATAATTTCATTATAATATAAAAAACTAGGCGATCTGATAGAGGAGTGGGATGATAGAGAGTTTGTGGTTTTGAGGGAACGCCGAAGTAGTATAGAGTTGTTCTAAGTTGTACATCTTTCGGTTCACTTTTTTGGGAAGCAAAAAATGCATTCTCTCTGCTGTCTTCATTAAGTGTCCTCTTTTACTGCAAGCGTTCTCAATGATACCCGACCAAATATATCAAAAGCACAAAGAATTCGGCCATCAGTCTAAGACAACTCCTTTTATTCATCTATGAGGGCACAAATTTCAAAATCCTATTTTCACTGAACGCCGAAGTAGTATAGTGTTGTTCTAATGTTTAGATCGTCCAATTCACTTTTTTCTTGGGAAAGCCAATCGTGCATGCTCTCTGCTGTCTTCACTTCAGCGATACATCGAGAACACAAAGAATTCGGACGTTAGTCAAGCTGAGCAAACTAATATCCTTCATCTTTGAGCGCACAAATTTCAACATCTTACTTTCACTAATTTTGGAAAAGGAAAACAACTCAGTTGCATGTGAATGACAACGGTCGTAAACTTCAGCACTCTTTCCGGATAGGAGTCAAAACAATTGAGGTCACTAAAAACAGAGCAGTGCATAGGCCTCCTGCTTAGCAGGATACCGTTCCAACTAAAAATCTTAGGGACTAATCGAACGAACTTCCTCTAAATTGAAAACAACGAAACTTTCAACGCTCGGTGTTCAAAATTCCGAGTCCCATTGCGTAACTTGGTACTACTATTTCAGCCCATTAGTTATTTCCTTACCATCCACGTTCCTCTGTCCTTCAAATTCCAAATAAAAAAGTTGCCAAGACTTTTGTTTTTGCTAAAAATTGGGATTGTGATACAGAACAAGAAGATGAATGAGCGGTGGGATGTTGACCTTTGTCTCCGACACTACTTGAAAGTGCTGAAAGATTTTGCAATGGTAACTCAAAACCACGTTCTCTTAGTTCTCGACTCATTTCTAGCTTTATTTATTTAAGTTATCTTGTGGCCGATATCATTTACATCTATGTCAGGATCACGAATATCTGAGTTTGGCTACCGTGTGTGTTACATGAACGCTAACACGAACTAGATAGCAGTACTGGCAATAATATCGATTTTTGAGTCACGTAGCCTGGTTTGTGGGATTATGAGAACCCCTTACTGGAAACTCCTCCAAGAATAAGAAAATCACGTCCTGGAATATCTCAAACAAACTAAAGTTTTTTTTATTATGCTTTTCGACCCATTTTTATTTTTATTTTTATTTTTTGTAAAATAAAGTTTCTTTTCTGGCATTATTTCTTAATGTTGGTTACTATATGACGAAATGGCTACAACTGAGAAATCTGTCTGAAAAAGAGGAAGATGACGTTGAATCAAATCATGGACAACCACTTCCTTGTTAAAAAGTTTGACAACACAAAAAAATAATGAACAATAATGAACAAGCATTTGAAAGAAAACAAAGAAATTCCTCTGTTACTTCGTTTTAGAAAATGTACCAACCATACTATCCGAGCAAACCTATCCGTAACGTTGCGATTTATTTTCAAACACACGTCATAATGATTTGGACATATCGAAATGTATTTATGTGTCAAGTCTCTCGACATTGGCTGGACAGGGATTGCGCACTTCCCGCAAAAAGCACGACAAGTATTCGTATGAATGCTGTCACAAAAAACGTTATTAATGGTTCTTACTGCTTTTAACAATAAGTCAAGTGTCCTTTCATGCGTCAGTCAAGCAATCAAATACCTTGGAAACCATCACCTATTAGAGAGTTTGATGCTGTTGTGGTTTTATGTAATATTTATAGAGTCCCTTCAACGCATGTGAGTAGGAGAGTTTCGTACAGTCGTAACGAATGATGTTTTCGTTTCTTGTAATCTTTGTTTTTGTCATAAACATCCCGCTGACGTGAAGCACTTCATTATCAGACTACGACTCGTGCATTGCATGACTAGTCCGTAAGCAATCTAAGATACGTCGCACAAATTTTCTTGCAAACATTTATCTGCGAAATAAAACTTTTTGGTTGTTCATTTTCAGTTTTAGTTGGTTTGTATGATGTTTTGAATGAGCCCTAATGATGATAATGATAACTGTAATCCCTGAAAGACCCCAGAAGTCGCTTTATCGAGCTTATCTCCTATCTCGAAGGCATGTGGGGCCGTCTTATTTGTCTCGTTCACCTTTCCAAAATCCAATCAAACACTTTATCGGGAGCGATGCTCGTTTTTCCGCGGGGTTAGTTGAAATCGTAAACCAAATTGCCGTTCGGACATTTTATCATCGTCAAGATAATGAATCTTTTTCAGACACACACTCATTCTTTCTGCTATAACTCATACTTATTTTGTCATCCATTGATTACATACCATCCCGCGACCGTGCTGTAAATCCCCTTCCACACAATCCGGCTGTACCGCGCGACACCGACGCACACCATTGAACTTTTCTGGTCATTCTCTAATTTAAATAAACGTGCAAAGATTTTAAAGGTATGTACCGACGCTTCCTATTTACAGATATGAGGTTTTGCCTGCCGCGATTTCGATTCGAGCGGTAAATCTTTCGGATGTGTGAAGGTGCGCCGTGTCAAGACAAGGTGCCCTTTTGTGATTGGCAGTAGAACCCAGCACAGTAGGCGTTCCCCTGGTGACCCAAGTGTCGTTACACTTCACTAGTGATCCCGTCATTCTGCCGATAGAAACCTCATGTGTACAGACACCAGAGGATGAAGCTGCTGTGTACCCTGCTAACAATTCTCATCACAAATCAATACAGAGTATTATCTAGAAGAATTCACAATAAAGGTGAGACGGCAGTTCAGAATTTTAATACCCGTCGATCAAGGAGATTTCCCTGAGGTAAGTTAATTAATCAAATCTTTACGATTTGCAGCTCACAAGTTTAGGTGGAATAATGCGGACACTGAGTACAGAGAAACCGTTCCTATACGAGTTAACAAGGCTGGCCAGGCGGTCTATTCTCAGAGCGAACAATTTTTATCATACAGCAACAGAGTTCCGGACAGCGAACCTTTGTATTATCGTGTCACAGCCTTTCAAAGAACCTTCAAGTTCAAGTTGGTTCGAGATCGAAGCTTCGTGTCGCCGGGACTCGAGGTTGAACATGTTTTTAGTGATTCTGTTACAATTCCATATCGTGGAGAATTAGGGCATTTCTCCTACAATGGGCGTTTGGAAGAAGATAGGCTTTCAAGTGCAGTCTTCAACTTATGCAACGGTCTGGTGAGTATATTTGTGCACCTTATGATAAGCCAACTAAAATAACAACTCGCCGACCAATCATTTGCCCAACAGTTTGCCACAATTTTCCCTTCTGTGTTTTGAAATTCTCCAACTTTTGGTTGGGAAAAAAAAAAAAAAAAAAAAAAGAAAAAGAAATCGGTTAGTATGAGTTAGTTTTGTTCGTCTGTTTAGTGTTTAGTGACAAAATTGACAAAATTATCATAGCGATGTACTCGAGGCATCTGTATAGTAAGCCGGCGAGTTTCCCGGTCTGTCACGGTACACCGGCGCGACCACCCTAGCCGGCATATCCTCTTCAGAGAGCCATTAACTGTTTTAAAATAAAGCTGTTCAAGACGATTGGCACCAAAAAATTCGTCTTTCAAAATCAAGACTGACTAAACTGTCATCAGATAAACTGTGTTTTCCTATCGTAATGGAAAACAAAGGTTTTACAATTCAAAAGAAAACCGCTTGCCGGAAATAGAAATTCACTAGTGATTGACCCCCTGGTAGTCAATTCGAAAGAACTTAGAAAGAACTTTAGAAAGCTTGGAATTTTCTAAAATGCTAGAAATCTGTGTTACTCTTCTCGTTAGTCTATTCGGTGGATTAAAATGAAAAAAGGACTATTAGACGATACTTTGGAAGTTATTTGACAAATGATTTACTCGTCTATAATCCAATTAATCTTATAATGTAAGTTGTTTCAAGGGGGCCTGACTGCCGAAACAAGGTACCCACTGTTCCAAATGTTTCTATTTGATGAGGGCTTAGCTTGCTCTATTAGAAAACCAGTAACACTCCTTGTATCTGTACTGAATCTCCCTACAACAGCTTGGTTCGTTCATTACGCAAGGCACAGAATATTTTATCGATCACATGGAACAAGAAAGGAGTAATTCTAGTTCACAAGGACGAAAATTACACGTTGTATATCGACGATTGGAGAATGCTACCAACTCAAACACATTTTACGATCTTGGAGGTAAGTGCTGATATCAAATATCACAACAAACTATACCTGACTGTCAATGCAGAACTAATACAGAATGGTGAATTTTAAATTTCACTGCTTTAACCTTGTCACGCTTTTAGCCTAAGAAAAAGCAGAAAAATAGATTTGATTTCATGTATGTATGACTGAATATTTTGACAACAGTAAAAAAGTAGATATAGAGAGAGCTACAGAATGGGTCAATGACTCAATGAAAGACGCTGAGGAACATAATATGAATCGGAAAAGGCGCGCGTCTACTGTTCTTTGTAAATAGTTGTAAGAGCGGATGTCCTAGTCCAACGTCGTTTCCAGCAACACCATTAAAGAACGGCATACTTAATATTTCAAGAGTTTCTCCCTACTGTTTCCGCATGTCTGATTTGATCAAATTCATCTAGTTACGATATCAGACTAGCTGTGTGAACGTGCAATACTCCAGCCATATCGTGAATGAAGTGCAGCTCTTTTTCCGCTCTGAGGTGAAAATGTGATGATGATCAAATCAAAGAGTCGTTTTGGTGTCTGTATATATTGTATCAGCACATGTACTATCATCTCCATTTTTCGCGTGGTTGAGTGTTCATAGGTGCAGGCACGTGAAACACTCCGATTTCCTCATGACCTTTAAATTATCACGAATCTTTACTCCCGCGAAACATAGCTGCTCAGGGGAAATGTATTTTTATTTTTTCCTTATAATTTGATGATTGATTGTGTCATATTGTTTATTATCCGGCTCTCTATCAATGCATCTCTCTTTCAAGTCATCGATTCGTTGATGGATCGATTGATCTTTTCATGTGTCATACATTGCTCTGCCCACCCGTTCATCGATCTACCCATTTTTCCTTCCTTCCTATCTTCATTTTATCTAAATTATTGATTTTCAGTTAAATTATTCACTGACTGATCTTTAGATTGATTCATAGATAGATAGTTCAGTGGATGGGTTCTCTGATAGGATCAGACTCGTAGCATTGATACTTAGATCTAGATAGATAGTGTGATAAATAGTGGATCAAATTTGTTGTCTTATAAAAGGATAGATATGTTCATAGCGACATAGATGGACAAAGGGACCGACGGACGAAATAGCGTGTGGATGAAACAGATGTGTGGATATGTGTGGATGAAACAGAAGAATGGCAGCAGGTGGATGGATGGTTTGGATAAGTGGATGAATATGAATAGAAAAGGGGGATGGATGGATGGATGGATGGATTGATTAAATGTATGGCATGGGATAACTAATAATGGACTGATAGATAGGTATGGATGAATGCATGGGTTAATGGATAGAATAAGATAAGTGATTTGAAAGTTGGATTAAATTAGATGTAGAATGATAAATGGATGAAAACTTGAATTAAAAAGTTAACAGTTGTGTGTGTGTGTGTGTGTGTTTGCAGAAGTCTACTCCCCATCCAACAGCACTGACTTCGTCGTAGAACTAAACCATGACAAGCTACGTGTTTCTCGAAAGAAAAGAAGCAAACGATACATCGAGGCCGCTTATGTCGAAACGATGATCGCAGCAGATCGTTCCATGGTGGACGCCTTCCCAAACAAGGCAGAACTTCAAAGCTACCTCATTACCATTATGGGAATGGTTAGTACATCATCTAAATGATTTTCCATACCTACACTTTAAAATCACTAATCGGTTCGACCCTTAGAAACATGTCAGATATTTCTAACCACAAAAGACGTCTTGATAGGATAATTTGTCATCGCGCAGTAAAACTGAGGAAGAGTTTGTCTGAATCGCCATCTGTTCGATTATTTTTGGCTCACAACAAGCTTTTTCTCTTACTTTGTCCTTTCTGCATAGCTTTGCCATTATGGAAATTTCAGCGGCGATAAACTTTTTTGGCTTCTTAATCATTTCCAAAACCAACACGACTATTTGTATATGTTCTTCGTTCAATACTTATCGAAGTTTTCTAAAGTTACAAAAGCTTAGTTATGTAAGAAACATTCCGTAAATGAAAGTGATTTCCTTAGCGACCCTCATCACAGCGGGCTAGCTTTTCATTCAATGTCTAATTTATATGTTAATTATTTCATCACGTCTACTGCACAGTACGACGTTTTCCTCTTTAAACATCATCCACAAATAAGCTCTAAACATTCCTTGTTGTATTAAGAAACTATAACAAAAGAGACAGATGTCGTGAGTAATTAAGACAGCTGAACACTCGATAAGAGTTTAATTGGATGATATGCTGTTTATTATTTTCCCCCAAATGTGTCTTCAACTCATTTATTTCCATTAAGAATAACCATCCAAAGCTATGATTGTGTCAACAATTAGTCACTTATGATTTAAATATTGAGATGTAGCTCGATGGATAGTGGTTGAAAGTTGTGACATTTCTTTCTTGGCCTGTCTCCTTTATTCTTTCTTTCTCTTTTCCCTTCCAATCTTTTTCTTCCTTCCTAATTTCGTTTTTCTTTTTCGTTCATTCGTTCTTTCATTTCTTCTTTTCTTCCTTCCTTCCTTCCTTCCTTCCTTCCTTCCTTCCTTCCTTCCTTCTTTCTTTCTTTCTATCTATCTATCTATCTCTCTTTCTTTCTTTCTTTCTTTCTCTCTCTCTCTCTTTCTTTCTATCTCTCTTTCTCTCTTTCTTTCTTTCTCTCTCTCTTTCTCTCTTTCTTTCTTTCTCTCTCTCTTTCTTTTAAAGACTCTCAAGTGGCTTTTCAAATTAACCATTTTGATTGGGTAGTTCGCATTTTATTTCTTAACGTTTGGCTCAAGGTGAAAGTCATGTGAATGTTACCTTTGCCGTTCCTTGTACTACGCTGATACAAAATCGATATCTTCTTCTTAATAAGTACTTCACGTCTAATTACCTTTCACAGGTTGCACGCATTTACAGAGACAAGTCCATAGGGAATCTAATTAACGTCGTGGTTGTAAAAATGGTTTTGATAGATACTGATCTGGTAAATACGTTATGCAAATTTTCATTGATATTAAAAGGTAGTTGTTGCATTATACCAACGTGTCGTACCGTGGCTAGTTGTCTTGCCTTGTTTTTTCCTATTGCCACAAGAGGATGTCATGGTAACACGTTAAAAGTCGAACTTCTACGAAAGGAAGGCAACTAGTTTCAAAAACTACTCATTTCAGCACAGTAGAAGATATGTTGTGGTTTTGATACTAATTTCTGAGTGGTCTTAAAGTACAGAGCTGTATTATTATGCTAATTTAATGATATTGTCGAGGCCGTTTTCCATTGTCACTTTAGCAAATCGTAGGCCTTGTTTAAGATGCCTTCCTACTCACCAAAACACAGCAGTGAGTTCTAGGTATTCTTTATACAGGATTCTCATTCTATTATTTAAAAAGTTCAAATTTTTGCTTTCAGAGGGACCTTCAAATTACTTCGAGCGCTTCCAAGTCTTTAACCAGCTTTTGTAAATGGCAAATGAAAAGAAATAAACCACGTGATAAAGACCCAGGACACTACGACACAGCCATTCTTATTACTAAGTAAATAAAGAAAAACATCAGTCATTTTACAGTCGTGAATATACTTACAGAATCCCATGGAACAAGTTTTCATAGCTCTTTTTTCTTTTTGAGAGCAAGCAATTTAAACTTTTTCTTAGAAATTTTCAAAGAATAGGTCTATTATATAGACTTTTCAGCTTGGGCGTAATTTTTCCCATTTCAGACCACATGTCAATCCCTTAAAAATATGATCCTTTGTTTGAGGCTCATCCATATTAATTTATCTTCTCAAGCAATACCAAAAAACAAAGAAACAATATTCAATCGAATGCCAAGTAGTCTAAAATGGGAAAACATTACGCCCAGGTTAAAAAGGTCTATTCTCGTCCGCATATCTAGTTTAAGATGATGGGTGCGCTTGTGCTGCATGCCAAAAATTCGAAGGTAACTGACAAGAATCTTTATTTTCTAATTACTCTTTTCTTTTCTTTCTTTTTTTTTCTTTTTCTAACAGACGTGATATTTGCAGAGCAGCTGGCAAGTGTGATACATTAGGTATGTCTGTATTTCATTGCCAATTTTTTTTTTTACCCAAAAATGTCATAATATACCCCAACACGAAGTTGAGAGTTGATTATCACGGTGTTTTCACGTGATGAACAACAAATTGAAGAGCATTAGTCGCTCAAAAAACATTTGAAGTGTTGAAACGATCAATGGTAGCAGTCGTGATCAATGAAATTGAGTTACCCTGAAGCGATCGAATGCGTAAAGATGTTAGAGCGGTTTTGAGTGGGAAATGATTCGGCAAATTTTTTCAGCCGTACTGTAGCCGTAACTTATTTTACCAAACCGTAACTACGATTCACACGAAAACAATGGGAAGCCGTTTCATTGTTAAGGACCGGACGTTTTCCACTCATACGAAAACCGCTCTAAGTGTGGTGATACGGACAATTAAGTAGTGCAACTTGTTGCACAAATTGGTTTCGTTGCAGATACGAAATGTTGCTGTTGTTACCGCTCAGCGAACACACATTTGATGTTCTTTGTTGCACTTATCGAATCACAAAGCACGTGGATTTTGGCCGACGCAAAGAATAGAATAATGGCAGACTAAAGCATTTACTTTACATTAACTTGTTGCGACTGTTTTGCAGGACTTGCAGAGCTGAGTACAGTATGTGCGACCACACGAAGCTGTGCTATAGTAGAAGATAGTGGTCTGAACACGGCCTTTACTGTTGCTCATGAACTGGCTCACATGTAAGTGTCGCCTGATCTGTAAGCCATTTTCAAGGTGAATGACGCCGTTGTACTTACCACGACCAGCACGCCTCGCAAAATTTCTTATTGTTATTGTGATTGGCTAGTGCCGAATAAGGGTAACCAAAGCAAAGTGCGCAAGGGATTCTGGCAGTTGTAGTATATGATGCTATCATACAAACACGCCCTATTGCAAAAAGTATATAGAACGTTTAAGTCCGCGTGGCGTAATTTCCGCGTCCACTTCTTCAGAAAATCTAGTAAAACAACTCCAAAACTGCTGAATACAAAAACGTAAGAAAAAATGATCTTAAAAGATCCCCTTTGCCGTTTTCATGCATTAGATTTAGTGTGACTCATGATGGAGACAAGAATATCTGCACCAAGCAAAAAGGGACTTCAAATATCATGGCACCATCGCTTAGTTTTGAAACCAAGCCATGGATGTGGTCTCCTTGTAGCAGACAAGCACTGACTGAATTTCTGGAGTAAGTACTACTTTAGAATTTACTATTAACTGCGCATGCGTTGCACAGGAAGCCCACCCATTAATTAAGCTAGAAACGAGGACAAAATTGTTTGAGAAGCTGGAGATGAGATGAAGACCAGATCAAGCGCGTGCGGCTTCGTCTCGTACAACTCTCTGCAACCTTTATGAGAATAACAACCTCATGCGTGCATCTATAGTTCGATAAATCGAACGCACGCTGGGTGTTGACCATTTCTTAAATACTGCAAGCGAGTTGAAATACATCTGGCTCATACGATAATCTTGATCGAAATAGCATGGACGTTCATCGAGTTGGGGCGAAGGTTAAACATCCAATCCGTGCCCGCGTTATATTTTAGCTTTGTTATAATACCTATTTTTGGGGCTTTCATTTATTATCGTGGGGGGGGGGGGGGGGTCACCAGAATTTTGCCCTTGGCTACCAAACATTTAATAATTAACCCCCTACAACTTCCAAGATTGTAACTTAATGACCCCCTACAAGACTTCTCAAGATAACTTAACTCCTCTTAATTTTGCCGACCCCCCACACCCCGCCAACGTCATAAGAAATAAAAGCCCCTTTATTGATTGCGTGCGTTTGGAAACTTACGTGTGACAGTTCGTATCAATGTTCTTCAAGCTAAAATCTTAAAATGGATAAAGGTATTTAGCAATGCCTTATTCTTTATGAAGATTAGGGCTTGGGAGATGTCTTGAAGATAAACCTGACCCAAGACGACAAACCTTTTACGAGGATAGGCTACCTGGAGAGAAGTACTCAGCTGATCAGCAGTGTAGATTTATTTACGGTAGTAGGTCAAGTCGTTGTCCGGATTTGGTGAGTTTATCTTGCCTTACAATTAAGATAAACTATCTATTCTTGTGATGAGGGCAAACAAGGACAAACAAGGGCAAACAAGGGCGAAGAATGGGAGATGAAGTATTTCAAACTATATATTATAAAAATGTTTCCAAAATGCAATGATTTGGTAATAAATATTAGAATTAAGTAATGAGCTTGAGAAGTGACAGGAGGGGTCCGGACCCCTCCGACCCTCCCTCTATAGATCCGCTCTTGTATACTTGTTTAAAGTCAAAGAAAAGTAAGCATTCCTCATTTCTGACTGAGTAAAGTAAAACCTCGGGTCCAATTGTCCTCGAGACAATTGACTGGAATGATGTTTAGTGTTTGGTTTTACTGTGTCTCAGCTGCCTTGTAGACGTTTATGGTGTGTCAGGCATTTGGGGAAACAACGAGGATGTCAAACCCATCACATGCCTTGGGCTGACGGTACATCATGTGGGAGTGACAAAGTAAGATACAGTAAAAAGATATTCAACAGCCCATTTCGGATATTTTAGTCAAGTGATCACACACACAATAAAATCTGAATCGAGGCAGTGGGGGAACTGACAATGAAATTGCCTCGATCCAGATCTTATTGCGTACGATTACTCAACATTTATTATCTGTCTGACGTGGGTTATTGTTCATAATATGATCATTTGAAAGCCTCTTCTTTAACCACAATCGTCGTCATAAGATGGTCAAACATTTGTGGATTTATGAAGTATTTGTGGATTTATATCCAGCTGATTTCGCTACGCCACGTCCGGCTCGAATTAGCCAATCAGGGCCATTTCTGTCGCGTAGCCAAGCGTTCCATGCAAATTTCACGATGGCGGCGCTCGAAACATGTTCTTCGATCGACTACGGGAGAACTAATTTATAAATTCAAGCTTTAATACCACATCTAGACAAGTTTCGACTATTGCGATAATGAATTTAAGTTTTCTTGTGTCTAAAATGTTCACTGTCGTCGTGGCCGCACACATAAAATAGTTTAGGAGACTGGGTTCTAGCAACGTTTCATTTTGGCAAACAATCCTTTGCGCGTCGCGAGGCGAAATCAGCTGGATAGTGGGATAAATTATTTTGAGGATCCGAAGACGGAAACTTATGGTGTACTCCTCAAATTAAGCAGCATAAGTATAAGCAACATTATACGCAGACTCGGTTGGGCATTACTCATTAGCAGCACTTGTTTTTCCTCACACCTGTTCGAGAAGAGCAGCACTGAATTTGCGTATATTGCTTATGGTTATGCTTATGTCGCTAGTGAGGACCAGAGTTAAAGTGCTATATAGCAAAGCAAACCGCAATTTACAGTTTTCGTCACACTGTTTTACAAGTGTAACGTCGTTCTATTTTATTCCAGTGGTGTATCCAAGGCAGGTGCGTCAAAAGGCGTCGTTTACAGTCCATCGATGGGCAGTGGGGTCAATGGGGTCCATATGGTCCTTGTACCCGCTCTTGTGGAGGTGGAATACGCTTTTCTTATCGTCAGTGTGACAATCCTGCGTAAGTCTAAAAGTATTTCTTCTTCATTTATTTTCTTTTTTTGTAGGGGAGCCGGGGGCCAATGAGGGCATAAAGTACACTCTTACTTAAACCTTTTGTATTACACATTCAGGGTTCATCGATGGGTTTCAAAAGATGTCGGTTTCCAGAGCGTTTTAAACAATGACACGGCATTGATACGAGTAGGAAAGATCTACCACGAGTGTTAAATGGCTATCTTATTCGAAATTTGCAATTGGTTGATGGACATTTTCATTCTCATTGAATAGAAAAGAGAAAGCCATTGGTGGAATTTGGGGTGCAATAAATCTCGTACTTCCCCCCTGTATAGTCTTCCCCGCGGAGTTCCCCCATCTTATTAAAACACATTGGCGCCCAGTCATGTGAAAGATGGCCGGCAGCTAAACTTACGCGAGTGATAGTTTGCTAATGGGAATGATCACTCTCACCGGCTTTCATTTTGATTACTTATGTCCATTTACACGAGTTTTTTTTTTTACTCAAGTTTTTCATTTCTGTCACTAGACCAGAGAATGGAGGACTCTACTGCCGTGGAGCGCGCAAAAGATTCTTATCTTGCAGCACACAAGTAAGTAGTCGTTATTTATTGGATGGCAGTGTGGCATGGGTGGCCTACACTGTTATTGCGTTGCCTCTCACCGCTGTTACCTGTGATCGAGTCCAATGGCTCGGGTTACTGATTCGATCCCCGCGGATGCCACATGTGAGTAGAGTTTGTTAGACGTGTTGTTCTCTCTTATTGCCACTAGAGTTTTTCTCCGGGTTCTCCGGTTTTCCTCCCTCTGTAAAAATGAACATGTGAGCTGAGTGTTGCGTGCTGTAAATACTGAATGTAGTGGTAGTGTGTGTGGAGTGAACCTCATGGAAGAGCCCCTCACTGGGAGTGATGGTTGTAAATACTGAATGTAGTGGTAGTGTGTGTGGAGTGAACCTCACGGAAGAGCCCCTCACGGGGAGTGATGGTTGTAAATATTGAATGTAGTGGTAGTGTGTGTGGAGTGAACCTCATGGAAGAGCCCCTCGGAGAAAGTGATAGTTGTAAAATATGCATTTACATGGGTTGAGTATTGGAATGTTGTGGTTTTTCTTCATCCTTTTGAAATTGCTGCTTAGAAGTGAAAACCCTTCTCAGGACTGACCATTCCCTTATTTTAAAAGATAGGAAAAGCCTTAGTTTTAGGCATGGACTAGTCTAAGTGTCTGTCATTGCCCTTCAAATGTATCAAGTACCAGGCTGTAATGATTTAAACTAAAGAGCTTCTTCTGTCTCTTCATTTATGCTCACTTTTCATAATAATTTTGTTGCATTTTTTTTATTTGTACAGCTTAAGTTTTTGCCTTCAGAGTATTTTGCCAATTTGCAAGCAAGTTCAAAATTTTTCTGGGCAAAGAACTCAAAAGATCTACGGAAAGGTGTTGACAAATACAAGTAAGTTATAAAAACATTATTCAATATATTTGTAATTATCATCACTCTATAATTATAGTAAAAATAATAAACTATGTCCTTTTCTAAAATATTTTATAATTTTTCCTAAATTTAAGGTGGCTAATGACACCCCAAACAGTTAATGCATATTACAGCCCCTCTAGAAACCAGATTGGTAGGTACAACAAATAATTCTAAGTGCAGTAATTATGTATATCAACACAAAACAGAATGATCTAATAGATCTTATTCGCTTGGGTGTAATGTTTACCCAATACAGACCTCTTGGGAATAAGATTCTTTGTTTGAGGTTTATCCATATTAATGTATCTTTTCAAGCGTTACCATTAAACAAAGGAAAAAACCCCAAGGGAATGACGAGTGACCTGTAATGGGAAAACAACAAATAAGGTCTATTGATGTATAATCATTTTTGTGAGAACTGCACTTCATGATAGACATAAAAAAGGAATTGTAAAATTACATTGACTTGTTCTTTGTTTCAGTCTTCCCTGCTGGGATCCTCCAAGCTCCATACTATGACAAGAGATATCCCAAGTATGTCAGAAAGAGATAATCAAAAAAGTGATTAACTGTGGGCAGTTAATCTTGGACTCCATAAAGCTGCATTCATTATGTATGGCTGGGAGCAGGTGAAATTCAGGGTTGATCTGAAAATTTTCTTATCAGCTAATGGGGGGATTTCAATTTTTTTGGACATTGAGGGGGGATGCAAAATTTTATTTAAGCCTACCCTGGGGGGATACATGATTTTTTTCTTATTACAAGGGGGGGATCTTAAAATTTTCCTGGTATGTAAAAATTTCACCTGTCTCCTGCAGCCATACATAATGAATGCAGCCTAATTACCAACTGAATTTAGTTTTACAAAGAGTATCTCTCTTATTCAGTAATTTTGTTCAGCCATCTATTTATCCTTCCCATTCTTTGTTTATCCATAATTTTGTTTATTCATTCTTTTGTTCATTTCCATTTTCTTTCATCCATCCATTCATTTTCTCATTAATTCATTTTCTTATTCAAGGTATTGCAATTATGGTAGTATAGGAGGAGCTGTAGGTCATGAGTTGGTGCATGGATTTGATAACTCAGGTGTGTTTCAAATTACTTTTCATTTGATCTAAGTATAGCAGTACAAACCCGTAGCTGGGATTTTTAGATGCGGGGTTTGAATGAGGTCAAAGTGGACCAAACTATAATGCCTAAAATGCGAACCTTTGGTGCCTGTGGGTGGTGTGAACTTACCCCATGCACCCCCCTGGCTATGGGCATGCAGCATCAGATCCAGCTTGGGAGAGATCCCTAAAAGTTAGGGAGTAGACTTCTCAGAGATACCACAAGGTCATTTATTGCAGTAATAGAGCTTCTACAGGAGATACTCTAACAATTTCAACCTGTGAAATTTCTGTGAATTCTGAGTTCATGATATAGTGCTCTGATTGGTTAATTTGCATGTGCACGGTGCATCCTATTTCATGATGGGCTGCACACCAACGTGATCAAGAAGCACACACACCATGTATTGAAAATTTGGTTAATATTTTTTTAATATAAATGCTATTTTTGGCACTGACTATGTCGTAAATGTGCTAGCCAAAATGGATACACGCTAAGCATGAAACATTTCTTTAATAGAAAAACTTTCTTCTTCTTTGAGGGGCTGAAAATGTAGTAAGTCCTAAACAAATTTCTATTATAATTATTGTGGTATGTAGGTAGAATGTATGACAAGAATGGTAACTATGGTGTCCAGTGGTGGACAAACAAGTCTGTTGAAGGTTTTCAAGTCAAAGCAGACTGTCTGATCAAGCAGTATGACCAATATAGTTATTATGGGAAACATGTGAGTGGAATAAGGGAGCATTCATTTTTTAGGGGGGGGGGGGCAGAGGAATTGCAGGAATCAAATATAAAAAAATGCCAGCCCCCCCCTGGTAAGGATTGAACTATTTTGATAACCCATCCCACTACCAAATATAAAAATGTACTAGTTAAACTGGTTTAACTGTCAGAAAAAAATGTGACCCACCCCTTTTCATTTAGTAATTTTTTTTTACCCCTACCCCCCTCCTAAAAAATGAATGCTCCCTAAACAAAGCTAGTCTATATGCCTCTATTAATATCTATGCTAGTTGTATTTGTTTTGATATGGAAACAAGGCTATGTATACATTATTAATCATTATCAATTAATCACCAATCAATTTTCTTCCAGGATAAAGGAAAGTTCACTCTTGGAGAGAATATTGCTGATAATGGTGGCCTCAAAGCAGCATATTTGGTATTTTTATCTCTATAAATGTTTGAGTTTGAAGTCTTGATTTTTCATGTTGAGCACATGCTAAAAAATACCATTATAAATACTTGACATCTTACAATGAAATGTGTCTTGTTCATCTATCCATCCTATCCCATCCAGCCATTCATGTTTCTATTCATTTATTTTCCTGCCATCCATCCATCCATCCATCACTCCCTCCCTTCCTTCCTTCATCCTTCCATCCATCCATCCATCTATCCATTTTTTCATTCATTCATCTACCTGTCCTTCCTTCCATCCATCCATTTGTTTTATCTCTTTTGATTGACAGGCATATCAGAACTGGGTTAAGAAGAATGGTCAGGAAAAAACAATACCAGTCCTGGGAAAAACTAATGCACAGTTATTTTTCATTGCATATGGACAGGTTTGTACAGACTTAACCTGAGTATCAGGCCCTAGGGGAGGGGGAGGGGGAGGTGTGAGGAGAGGAGGGAAAGTCTGATACTCAGGTTAGTATAGATTAATCTTTATAGCCATGCATGACCACATACATATTGCGAGGTTTTACCACACAAGAGAGTTTTGAGGGAAGGACTCACTGACTAACGTATTTACAATGTATATGGCCTATGCTATTGTGTTATGTTGATTATATAAGTATATATAGATTTGGGGGGGGGGGGGGGGGGGTTGGGTAGGTGTATAGGGTTTTTTATTAAGAATTGTTTTATTGACTAAGTGGGTGTGTATTTTTTTTTT
>WUAP02127010.1:0-14689 GCA_015163945.2 Stichodactyla helianthus | reverse complement strand
TTAACTTACCATTAATGTTTTTTGGATGGAAATTGTGCAATAAACATTCAAATACATTAATGGACTTTATAGCTTTAACATTCATGTTTTCTGAATGGGAATTATGTAATACAGTAACCATTCAAGTAACCATTCATGTTTCTATTATAAATACCATAAATGGGAAGTGTTCTGTTTTTCTATCAATGTTTTTTTAATGGGAATTGCTAAAAAAACATACTTATACCCATTATGGTTTTTTGAAATTTTTCCCTGTGCAATGTAATTGTATGTGGCAACTGTAGGGGATCCCAGGGTATTATTTTTCTCTATGGGTAAGCTGAACACCATAAAGGGCCAAGGCTTAATGTTATATTTCTCTTTATCCTTTCTATATATGTATACACACCGAATACATTCACTTTACTTTCAATTCTAATATATATATATGTGTACCCCAAATTTACAGTGTATACAATATACATTTGTTAAGAGTAGTAGAAGTAAACATTAAAAATGTGTCTTGGAATTTTCCAGAGTGATCAGCACTTTTAATCAATTCCCCATGCTTCTTTGATGGGTGCATAATTTAAATTTCCAGCCTTTCCTGGAGCTGCTAAAAAATAGAAATTTTATATGTATGGTAATTTTATGACTAATAATGTGTTTGGTATATTAAAGGTGTGGATCTTGTCCCAATAAAGCCAATAAAAAATGTTCTAACTTTTCAAGATGACATTACATCAGAAAGTTGCAAACAGGTAGTGGAAATGTACCTAAATTATCCTTATATTAAGTCATTATTTATCCAATTATGTCAAAAGTTTTTCATCTGTAAATCCAAGCACATTCCCAGCTGAGTGAACAAGTAATTGTGCAAAGCATTATTGGCCAAAACCTCTTGCCCCTTGCACTTTGTTTTAAAAATGGCAAAAGGTTTCTCACATCGTTTTAGATAAGTCACAGATGAAATATCACTCTGATTAAGAGTTTTGAATTTTTCTGAGACTCAAAATGTACTGGATTCAATTGCCATTAGTTTTCAGCTAGAAAAAGTGCCATTGATTATTCACTGTGTATTGTATGTTACATTTGGGATGCTTAATGGAAAACCCAAAAAGGAGTTTTAGAATTAATGTTTGCTTTTTAAATTCAAAGCGATTAAAGAAAGAACTTCAAACATGGAAGGCAGATTGTGTGTTGAATGATGGAGCACCTAATGTTGGTGCTGCTTGGGTCCAAGATGCTTTCTCACAAGGTAATATTTCTGTTGAGTATAACTTATACTAGAAAAGCCTTTCTTTATTTTAAATCCTTTTTCCCCAACATAAATGTCACATACACACAATTCAACTTATTAACACTCAGGCTGCCATTTTAATCAAAGCTGAATGCCAATATTCAAATCTCTACAAATTTTGTTTAAGAACCAAGGAATTTGTTTAAAGCTTTCTTGGCTGGGTGAACTGTTGTGTTCAAAGTTTAAAATATTCATTCAGGAAAATGTTTCATTTGTAGCTGAACTAACTCTTAGTGCTTTAAAGCTGGCAACAGAAAATCTAAGGGATGGTGGATGGTTTATTACCAAGGTAAGTGTCAAACAGTATATGTCATTATTTTATTACAGTATACTCAAACAGGATTTGATTATATCATGGTCTCTGTGAGGGGTAAGAACTGTTAGTGAGAATACTGTTACTCTATTCTGTCCTCTTCACTTTGTCTCAGTACTGTACATGTATGAAAGAGCATTATTCAGTGGTCAATAAATGTACAGTATTGTATATGCATGGGGTATATTTATTTAATGGAGGATTCTGTTGTGTTCAGGTTTTTAGGTCAAAAGATTACCAACCATTATTATGGGTATTTCAACAACTTTTTAAGAAGGTTCACTCCACAAAACCACAAGTAAGTACATTTATAACATTAAACCAATATAATTTAGTGCTGTTGAGTTACTGTTACATCATTTGCATGAAAGAATTATTATTAGTGATTGCTCCATTCTGGGTTTTCTCCTCTTAGTAGATTTGATGATCTAAATTCTGTCTGTCATAGACAGAGGTCTGTTTGATAGGTTTTATACCATCACAGGACCCAGAAAAACTTTGCAACTTACTTTCAGTGTGAGACTTTTGAATGATAAATAATTACAGATGTTTTCATTTCATATAGGCTTCTAGAAATGAATCAGCTGAGATTTTTGTAGTATGTGAGGTGAGTAACTTATGAAGTTTTTGTTTTGTTTGTGAAATGAATGCTCTTCCATGTTATACTTGAACTCTGAAGAGGAGTTCTGCTATTGAGTTTGGTAAAACTTCAGTCATCAACAACTTTACAATGTACATGTTATATTGCAGGGATATATAGCACCAAACAAGATTGACCCAAAACTGCTAGACCCAAGACATGTTTTCAAAGAAGTACAGGAAGAAAAGTCAAAAAAAGCCTCTATCCTTCAGCCAGAGGTACATTCAAACATTATAAAGCGGATTTTGTATGACTGTGGTGCAAAGCCAGTCATGGTCATGACACAATCAAGGCAAGGCATGTCAAAATTCTAGAAAACATCATGGTCGTTGCAAGGCATGCTTGTGGTACTGACGTGAACTTTTCACAGTCATATGAAATCTTCTCTGACTTCATAATGCAAGGACATTCTCAATCATGCATAAAATGAAATAAAATTAAATAACTCAGTCTAGAGAAAGTCAAAATTAAACATCTTTGTATTGTGATTATTTTTCAGAAAAAGAAAAGAGCAGAGGGATACAAAGAAGGAGATACACTGTTCAACACAATTAGAGTGTCCGAATTCATTCAGAGCACCACACCATTACAATTATTAACTGATATTAATGAGGTATGTAACTTTCTGGTGTAGTGCAGGGAAAACTGTAGAATTGAGACAACTGTAGAATGTGATGCCAAGGATAGTATAGCAGCGACCTCTCTTGACTTCTCTTTTGTTTGTGTAACTTTAGTCTCACCTGCTATAAGGGTTCATTGATTGGAGTGCTACATAGGTGAAGCATGTGCTGTTGGCTCCCATTACAATCCTGGGTGCTGTTAGAATGCTCTTAAGCCCCTATTTCTTTAACCAGGAACCAGGGCAACTTCAGCACCACATACTTCAAAATTGTAGCAGCCTGAGTTACATGAATACACAGTAATTTTTTTATGATGGAAGTCCAAACCCAGAGATATAAGAAAAAAGCTCTAAAATGCTGTTTTGTGTTGAGTCTTTGATTAACATGATCAGTGCCTGATGCACAGTTATTTTTTTACAGATTGTTTTTGATGATAAAAATATTTTAAACCATAATCTTACAACAGATGAAATAAAAATATGTTGTAAAGATATTAAAGTACTTGGGAGACCAGATATCAAGTAAGAAATAGTAAATAAAATATAGTCATGGTACTGTTAGTAATTATACCTTTTACATGTATGTGATCAGTACATTGAGTGGTAGATATATACATGTACTTTACAAGGCTTTTCGTTGTTGTGGAACAGCGTGGGTCATTCACTACAGAGCTAGGCTCCAATCAAGGTGAATGCCCAAAGATTCAATAGGAATTTAGAAATTGATTTTTGTGGAGGGAGTTAAAAACAGAGAACCTACAGAAATAACACCTTCAAAGTACAGGAGAGAACCAACAAACTACTCTACTCACATGTGATAGCAGGTCCAGGGATTGAACCTGTGACCACAGTGGTGAGAGAGCATTTTCAGTGATGGAAAAAAACTTTGAACATATTAGTGAAAATGGGAGGGCAAGAATGCAACATAAACATTCACCTAATTTTGAGATTTCATAGAATCAGATTTTTTTTCATTTTCTTTTCTTTTTTTCTCTCTTTCTTTTTTTGTTTTTCCTCGCAGGAATCTTCTATTATGGCAGAAGCTTTTAAGAAAAGACATGTATCCTAAGAATAACGAAAACAAAAGGTAGTTAATATTTAAGTGTTACATTTTATCAATACCAAACATACGTACATGTATGTAATTGTAAGACAGCTAGATAATTGTGAGTTTCTTTTGTTTTTATAGTGCTGCAGATGATGAAGAAGAAGAAAATGAAGAGGTAAGTTGTGTGATCATGTGTGCAATTAAATGAATCAAGAATTTGCCATTTATCTGTTTTCAAGGAATATTTGATTTTTCTTTACATACACCATAATTATTTATTTTTAATTTATACAGTTTTATTGTTTTACAGGAAGCAATTGAAAAAACTATTTTGTCACTACAAGAGGAGGAAAATGCGGAAATAAGAAGGTAAATAAATTATTTTAAAAAGTTTTCAGATTTCAGACTTCTTCAAGTACTATATCATTCATGAGCATTGAGTTTGCAAATTATTGTCATTAACACACTGGTTAACAACATTGATAATGCCTTTGCTTCACATTCTAAAAGGAAAAAAAGAAAAGCCACACAGCAGAGGCAAAAGCTTCGAGAGAAAATGGAGCTAAAGATGGTTCTACCAGGAGATACAAAAGAAATTGAAGATGATGCAGAAATATTCTCCTTGGCCAACATCAGAACCAAAAAGGTATGTACTGTGTTCTTTTTTCGTGTATATATTATACCTTTGACTCCTCAATCACAGGATCACTTGTGAGGAACCAGAAGTTTACCAGACAGAGTGAACTTTTATTGCCAAACACCATAAAGTGATTCCATTATATTTGAATTAATCCAGCTTGGCATCTTGTTGGTCAATGTCAGATTGGACAATGCCAGTCCTCTGATTTGAGGATTTTCAAACTTCTTCATTAGACCTTTCCCAAATTCATTTGTATGACCACAAAACAATGGTTCCAAGTTGAGACTGAACTTGATTCTTCTATTTATCAAGGCCAACCTCAACTTGAAACCATAATGATTGTTTTATAATCATCCAAGTGAATTTGGGAAAGGTCTATTCTCAGAAAAATAGAAAAAAAAAATTTTTATTCACAATAGCATCTTGAAGAGATAGATAATATTGGTGCCAATGTCATGGATGATGGGGCTTTAGGTCAAGAAGACAGTGAAGATGACGAGATAGAGATTGATGAGGAGACAGATGATGATGATGATGATGATGATGATGAAAGCAAACCAGAGGATTCTGAAAATGAGAAGGAAGAAGAAGAAGACGAGGATGAAGGGAATAAAGGAGAAAGGAAAGAGATCAAAAGTCCAGCAAGGTATGGTTAACATTACATTCATGGTCATGCCACTGTGTGATATGAAGTAAGTAAATTATTGTGAGACTTTATTTTCTAGTTCAGCAAAAGAAGAAAAAAATCCACTTGTGGTTGACCTTGAACCGGATGTTCCTGCTACATTAAAAGCAGATATGTGGTTTAAAAAGGTAATTAAAACTGTATAATCACTAGTTAAGGCTCAGACAAATGATGTGACATTCCCTGCTACATTGTCTGCAACAGGAAAATTATACCATGTGTCCATCCGTGTCGTGTGTGATGTCACCAGCGACATCACAAAAGTATTTATACTTCAGTAACATCACATGCAACAGTTGCATGGATGTCACACGATGGGATTTCCCAGTGTATCTGAGCCTTGGCCAATACTGTTACATAAACTGCTGTGAATGATGAGTTTTTCTTTCTTGATTATCCATGAAGGATCAAAAAACAATTGTCTGGTCTGATCACAGTAAAAAAAGAAAAAACATTATGAACACTTGTCTGTGTGTTCAACTATTAAAGGTATCAAGCTGTGCTTACTCTTAATTAGGACGCTTTCAAAGGACTTGAAGATGAACAAGATGAAGACATGGAAATTATTCAAATGCTTGAAGACTACAAGAAAAAAGGAGGAAAGTTGCTAGGTTAGTAAGCAGAATGAATAATTATAACAAGTCCCATTTTCTCTCTTATAGTCTGTGGTGGACCTGCCATAATGTCAAACTCACACACATTCACTTGGCATCTGAAAAATAGTTTCACATTAGATAACTGCATGAGACTGGAGATAGAATTGCCATATGTTGGTCTAATATTATTTCAAACCACTGCTAAAGCATGCATTTAAATATATTGAATTATTTGACTCTTTCATAGTAATTTAGATAGAGAGATACCTTGTTAGAGTCAAAGTTTTGTCTTTAAGACATTTCGGATTGCAACAACAATCCTCCATTCAGTTGTAGCCATAAGTGGTTTAATGTGGTCTTGGTCATGTGAAAGAAATCTATTGTAAAGTCTAGGCAAATCAACACATTCCTCTTTGTTGTTGAGTTTTAGACCATGACGTCTTATCTCGATGGCTTCTCTGATTCTTCTACATTGCCCGTTGTCTTTGACTCTAACAGGGTATCTCTCTATCTAAATTTGATATTTATCTTTGTTTTCTAGCTGATGCAGATTGTAGTAACAACAATAAGAAGTCAGAAACCAATGAAGTTCCCAACAAGAAAATAAAATTAGATAATAAACCAAAAGATGATGATGACAATGATGATGATGACACAAGTGAAGACAGTGATTCAAGTGACTCAGACAGTGATTATGATGTGGGAAAAACAAATGACAAAAATGACAAAAAGGATAAAGATTTTGAAGTTGTCCCACAAGAATCTTCTAGTAAGTAGTAACTATGAAACTGTACTTGATTGTAGGGGAAGCTTTCATTTATTATGGCATGGGGGGGAAGGTTAGCAAAACTTTGGGCCTTGGTTACCAAACATGTCATAACCCCCCTTTGTGGAGAGTGAAAATTTCATAACCCCCAACCAAGACTTCTGTCTCATCCTTTTGCAACCTCCTACAAGACTTCTCAAGGTAATGTAGACCCTCCTCAATTTTGCAGACTCCCCCGCTACACCATGATATATGAAAGTCCCTTCTAATGATTTGTATTTTGTACATGTAGATTCATATGCAAAAAAGTTGACACCAGAAGGTCTAGCACTTGGAGCACAGATGGCTTTTTCTAGAAAACGAAAGAGAGACATAATTGATGATTCTTACAGCAGGTTAGTATAAATGACTACAACAGAATGGTTTCTGTGGATACCTAAGATAAGTTACTATGACTACCAGATTTATTGCTATAGTTACCATGACTATTATTGTTGTGACTAGCATATTTAATGAAATCAGTTAGTGTGGCATTTCTATAAAACAAGTGAGGGAAATATTTAGCATGTTTTTTAATCCAATTTTTATCATAGTGTGAACATTAGCCATGAGAAACCTTAACTTAGCACAACAGCAGTTTAAGTCTTCTTTTTATACTTGTACATTACTAACAACATGTTTACTAATATCATATAACAGGTGGTCATTTAATGATACTGACTTGCCATCATGGTTTGTCGAAGATGAGGCAAAATATTACCAAAGAACTTTACCTGTGACTAAAGAGCAGGTTAGAGAGTATGCAGCAAGGATGAAGGAAATTAATGCCAGGCCAATCAAGAAGATTGCTGAGGCTAAAGGCCGTAAAAAAAGAAAGGTGTGTGTAACTAAAAAAAGAAATAAATATTACCAACATTTATAGACTTAAATGTTTCAGTTGTTGGAATTTGCCAACACGTTTGGCACTTTTCCCCCCTTGAAACAATTACAAATGATCTAACATGGCTATTTATTTAATTAGGAATGACTGTGATCTGTACAGATAATTTACAAAGCTGTATTATTTGAATTCTGTAGGAAATGAGAAGAATGGAAAGAGCAAGAAAAAAGGCTGAAACAATATGTGAAGCAGCTGATGTACCACCTCAAGAGAAACTAAGACAGATACAGAAGTAAGTGTAACCGCCACAACCACCACCTCTGCCACCACAACTGGCTTATATTAGTTGATCATTTAAATCCATAACTGGCTCATCTTGGGGGGGGGGGGTGTACCCCTGCATGCCCCTGGATCAGAGCCAGCCAAGAGGTTGAACACTTGACTGGACGGCCAGAACTCAGGATCTAATAAACTATTATAGTAATATGTTTACTGTAAATTTGCATTTGCAGTATTCAATGCTAACCTGTGCTTCTAGCAATAATGATCATCATTCTTGCATTGTATCATCTTGTGACAGTTTATACAAGAAAGCATCCGTTGGCAAAAAGAAGAAAGAGATATCTTACGTTGTCACCAAAAAGCATCAAGGTATGTTGATTAGTTTGACAATGTTGTGATGCTTGATATTAGGATAAAATTCAATATGTATAGAGGAATTTGATGGCAAAATTATAGAGTGGTGTTGGTGACATTGTGAGGGGGTTGTCAATTTCGGGATCTATAAGGTCCTGTTACACTAGGTAGTTTTCTCAGCAACTTGTCTCCCAGTGCCTGACAATGTAGCGCTACAGTGCCCGAGGTGAGGTGTTACACTGTAACGAGATCTCGGCAACTTGCAATGACTTTTCGCCGAGGTAGGCTGGGGAGAACTCGTCATATTGGATGATTACGAAGATGTGCGCATGCGTTCTTAAAAATTAGGCGTGAAAATTACGAGAAAAGTTGCAGAAAGGGTAAAACACTGTGTAACGACGGCAAGGTGCTGCAATCCTTTGCAATGTTGTTTTTTCTGAATCATGACTAAAAGCATAGGGGCTATTACAATGTCTTTGCCCAACATTGAGGGTAAAGGGGGCTATGCGATACTATAAAGACTATATTGCCCCCTCTCCTCTACCCACTCACACTCACTCCAAGAAATGAAAGCCCCCTAAGAATCCTATTCAGTACAAGTCGAACTGTTTACTTTCTGTTGTTTTCAGCTGCAAAGAGAATGCGACGTCCTGCTGGGGTTAAAGGCCCCTTCAAGGTGGTTGATCCACGACTGAAGAAAGACATGAGAGCAAAGAAACTGATCGACAAGAAAAAGAACAAGAAATCCGGCAGAGGAAAGAGATGACATACTTTATTGAATAATCATTAACCATACATACTAGTGATATATTCGAAAATGTTCCCAGAATTGGAAGAAAGGAAAAAATGAAAGATTACTACATCGATGTGTTGGGGAAAACTATTGAAAAGCCAAGAATAGAAAAACATGTTTCTTTTTTTGTATTATTCAGGTTCATGAAAATCCCCTAAAAATTCATTTTCAAGCGCACTTGAAAAGTCCTTGGAACTCCTTGAGATTAGAAATCATTTCGAACTGTCAAGACTCTTCTGGGCGAAATGTCACTCCACCAAGTTAAATCACATGCAACTAAACTTATGATATGCAAAGAAAACATCAAAAAAATAAAATAAAGCTATCCTGTGATTTTGTTAAAATCCTATTTCACAATGAAGTAGCAATTTCCTCAGTGCTTTCATCATTTTTCATTTCATTCAACTGGTAATTGGCAACTACATCAGGATTATCATGTGATTGTTTTCCACAACATGGCAGACTGTAGTCCTCTCGTGCGTTCTCCTCTTCTTCTACGGTCTGGTGCATGGGGCAGTTGAGTGTTTCTGGTAACCAAAGAGCAGAGATAGATGTTGTAATGGCTACAACACCAAAGATGGTTAATGGAAGTGTGACAGAAAAGCCTGGAAGCTGACCCTGAAAAGAGAAAAAAAGAATCCTATTATCCCACAGGCAGTAGGTGGTAGGAGTATCCCACAACCTGAACCTGGACTACGTGCTTCAAAAATGAAAAGTATTATACTATTACATACAATCATGCCGACATAAGGGGCTAGTATTGCTCCAAAACGACCAATGGTGTATCCTGTGCCTACCGCTGTAGATCTAGAATTGAACCAGACAAAAACAAGAAAAGAACATCTTCCATTCACCCGACGGCAAGATCGTGTGAGACGCCTTGATTACTAAAGAAGGAGAGTTTTTACTGACTCCAAGCCACTAGGCTGGGAGTAACAAAGAACTTTTGAAGCAATAATATCTTACCGAAGCACAGTTGGGAACAATTCAGTACCGATGAGAAAAATCGTTATCCAAAGTCCTGCAGCTGTAGTCATTCCCGCAACGAAGATCCAAGTCCTAGTCAGCGAATCGTCTTATCAGGAAAAAGGAGATCAGAATTAGGCATTTCATAACATGTAAACAATTTGAATTATTTAATTGTAATGTGAGCATTACTACATACCATAAGAAACAGCAAGCGATACTAGGAACAAAAGTCCTGTGATGAATAGTATGCCAGCATGGGTTAAGCGTCGTCCAAGGCTACAACGAGAACGTAAATAGAAATCGTTCATTGAGTCAAACGTACGGTCAGTGAAGAGAACATTTTCACATAATCTCCTAGGATAGGCGTTTTTAGTTTATATATAGGGTTAAAATATCTGGAAATTCTAGGGTTCAGGCCAAAACAATAGAAAATCATGAGGGATCGAGCGGTTAGCCGGTCTCCCCAAAATTGACCATTGTCCAGTTAGCAGCGTCAAGTGGAATTCTTGGGGGGAGGGGGTAAGAAGACTAAGATGGATGCTCGTGGGGGAGAGGGTAGGTATCCAAGCTCTTGCATTTCACTTATCGGTTTTTTTCTAGAATAGACTCAACTTTAATGAAGAAAGTAAAGATTTTTTTACCGTCTTGCAGAAATCCAAGTAGATATGACTGCCAAAGGGTACAGACAGTTGATGATGGTAAAATTAATGTAGATGTTGCCTGATAGGTCATCGATGTATAGTAACAAGGCGTTGCCAAGGAAACTGACCGAAAACCTGTCAAATGTAAATGCACATGAATAAGTGAAGGATATTATGACATTATGAGGGACTGTTCATTTTTACCAGTTGAATGCGACAAAGAAGCTCCGTTTTCTCAGTTTTGGAGTTCGTACAAGATCCAGTGGAGAGTAGATTTTCGATTCCTGTATTTTCTTTTTCGAAAACTGAGCTTTCTTGATGTCCTCTAACGCATCTTTTAGTTGTTCTGGCTTGATTGACTTTTTTCCACATTTGAGTAGAGTCTTTTGTGCCTCGTCAAGTCGGTTCTGGCTTACAAGCCAACGAGGAGACTCTGGATACAATCTACACAACGAAAATAAGTACTGGATCAGGGTGGGTATAGTTAAGGCAACTAACAGTGGAGCAGGGAGGGGAGGGTCACGGCTAACGAGGCTACGTCAACGATATCTGAAACAAACAGCTTATATTTTCGTTTCTAAAGTTATGCATTGTTAGAAAAATAAGTCAAGTTTATCAATTAGCCATTTCGAAGTTAGTTGCACTGAATTATGGGACTGTTTTAGAGAACAGCATTTCACTGAAATTTGTACTCAATTGTAATAAAGTACTTGTTATCTCTTCTTGAAAAGTGCAAGTAAAATTCTTGATCACCTAGGATGGGATAAACTGATTGATAGGCGCAAAAAACTCAAGGCGTTGCTAATGCTCAAAGCAACTCGTAATCTTGTACTGAGAGCTTTTCAGACCTTCCGCATCCTGCTACAATTTTAGAGACAGAGATAAAATCACTCTCCCAAAACCCCACACTGATTATCTAAAGCCCAGCATACGTTATAGCGGGCCGCCCCTTTGGAATAGCCTTCCAAAGGAAACGAAAACGAGTCACTCTATTTTCAATTTTATAAAAGGCAACCGATTTCTGTCTACAACCTACTCCCGCACGGCAAACATGTAAAACAGTTTAATACAGATTTTAATTAGTTTTTACATTTGCTTTGTATGTACTGATGCTTTTACCATATTTAAATAAAAATCTTGATTGATTGATTGATTGATTGATTGATTATTCTCCATTACTACTTTCAAATTCTTTTCCCGCCTGTATATTTGCATACATCATCACATGAAATGTGTGTCCCCGGCCTAAAACGGTTCCATAATTCAAAGCGAACCACAACTCCGAAAAGGCGAATGGAAAAGAAAAATTATTAGTGAACTGATGCACGGCTACTTTAGGAAGGGGTCAAACGGTGGGTCCAAAAAACTGTACAAATTGAGAATTGAAAGAACTTAAAACCAAATTAAACCAACGAAAATATGGTATTTATCGGTCATTTACCATTTCCATTTCCATTTTCCATTTGTTTCCCTTCAGAAAATCAAATTATACGAAAATAAGACTAGAATGACATAGTCATGTTTTCATACTGGCGTCCATTTTCCCGCTAATTCGCCATTCCTCTTATTGCATCTTGATATCACTACTACCAGAATCCTCTTCAAATTCTTTTTCTTATTCAAATGTTTCAACTCCTTTGGGAGTCACAACATAATGGTGTTTATTAGGACAAAATAAGGGACCAACGAAAAGGATTCTGGTAGTAGTGGTATAAGGGGAATTGCGAATTTCTTGAGCATGCGCAGTACTTCGCATTACTTCTTGTCTGTTACTTACCTGACGAAAAAGAAAAGTAGTATCCCAGGTAAACTCGTTATCAAAACTATAGGTCTCCAATCGCGTATCAAATAAGCAACGGAACAAACTATGAAATATCCGAGTCCAAAGTAAACCTGGAACACACTGCTGGCCAGCGTACGGTGTCGAGGACCCAACAGCTCTAACAGAAAGGTGAAGTGGGAAGTTTGGTTTCCACAAGTTCCAACACCCATCAGAAAACGAAGAAAGCCAGTCAGAGAAAGACAGTCAGAAAACACCGAGGCAAAACATGATACGATCTGCAAAATACAATACAAGGTGTACCGTTAGTCATGGAAATTAACAGATAGATAGGATGGATGGACTATAGATAGATGCCTTTATTTAATCACGGTAACTCTATCAACTACATAAGTTTTAAAAACAGTGCTGGTCTCCCTAGAGGCCGTGGGATAACAAAATAATATTAATTACAAATGAAAATTTATTAAGAATTTCAAAAAAGTATGGATCATAAATATTATATTTAACTAGTTGCCGATACAGAAAAATACCTTTTGATCCTCTCTTTGAATTTTGTAAAAGATTTCTCTTCCTTCAATGAGATAGGAAGAGAATTTCACAGTTTAGCTCCACTAAATGCAAAACTATTTTTGTAATGGAATACTGCAATCAGTGAGCGATAGACTTGTATCATCCGCATAATTCTTGGGGTACCAAAATCAATGCACCGAGTTAAATCGTTTATATAGATCAGAAAGAGAATGGGACCGAGTTCCTTGAGGAACGCCAAGGGCCAATGAACGACTTTTAGATAAGGTACCATTTACAAACTGAAACATTGTTGACATCTGTCAGTTAAGAAAGATGAAAACCAGTCCCTGGCGTTATCATCAAAACCAGAGTATTTTAATTATAACAATAATATTTCATGATCAACCGAATGGATGGAGGGGAGGGAGGAATGGATAAAAGAATAACTCATTTACCAGAATTGCGACAAAAATAAATGTACTCTTAGTTCTTCCAATGGAATCAGAAACCATGCCAACAACGAAACCTCCTACCAGCATCCCAGCAAAGAAACAGGCCTGTAGGGAAGCAGCGATATGTGCCTTATCACAGATTAGGTTCCACTGGAAAACACAAACACAAAAGTATATAAATAAAGCATTATTGAACACATGTCACTGAAATTATATTTATCTTAATTCTTCACACAGCAAAATGTTTGGGGGTGGGGGGTACCGCCATGCATAATGGAAGGAACCTCGTCGTACCTTTCAGGGGTTGTCGAAATCGGTAGTTTGATACGGCTTAGAGTGTTCAAAATTTTTAAATATCGCCTATAGAATTAGCCAGTACCTTTTAGAGTCCATATTTGCCATTATATAAAATAACACCTGCGCTATTTATATTGACACCTCTTAGGTTTAAATATAATTTATTACCACACCCAAGACACGCGATTCCTTATTTTGGAGCTAATCCGGATTTTAAGAATAATTGTGTGTGATTTTACCCTGACGTAGGAAATCAATTCACCCCTTCGGCGTTAGATTTCACGTGTAGTGTCACGTGATCTATAATGTAAACAAACCGCGCGCCAAAGTTCGGACATTGTGAAACACGCGATAGTGTACGAACAAAATGGCTACCACTAAAAGGTGTGCTTAAGGAACGTGTAAAAACGACTCACGATACCCTGAACGATGGGTAAGAAACTTGAACTGTGATCCAGTAAAGTACTTTCATTTTCCTGGTGAAGCTAGACAAAGCGAGAGAAGACGAAAGTGGATAAGGGCATGTCATCGCGGTGACTCTTTCGTATGTACAAAAGACAGCTATATACACCTACTTGCAAGAAGGTTGTCATAGGAAAAAAGAACATTTGTAGTTTAGTGGGATAGGAATAAATTAAAATGACAAAAGAAAATCACTGAACCTGAACTCTTTCTTTTGTCTTTGATTTAAGCTTCAATGATCTTCTTTTGTCTTATAATGTATTCCTTTCTCACTAAATTACTAAACTTTTTTTTTCCTATGACAACCTTTTTGCAAGTAGGTGTATGTAGTCTACATTTTGTTGGTTCAAATGGTCCAACACTACAAGATCCTGACCCTGTATCTGCAGTTGCCAGTAAAGAAAAGGTAAATTTATCTATTTATAATGTAATATAATATATTTTGTAATGCAATTGTGCTAGACTGACTGGTTTGTAAAGTTTTAAGTATTTCTGTTCCGGCTGTCTGTTTTCTGTCTTACTTCTTTTTCTCGTACGCTGTGTAGTATTATCACAAAGCGTGATTAAATAAATAAAATAAATAATTGTTCGTTAAAATGAATAAATCGTAAACGAAAGACGTGTGATGAACGAGATGCAGACAGAGAGAGACGCAAGAAAATTTGCTTCGAACAATCAGT
>WUAP02126999.1:0-14691 GCA_015163945.2 Stichodactyla helianthus | reverse complement strand
ACCATAAATGGGAAGTGTTCTGTTTTTCCATCAATGTTTTTTTAATGGGAATTGCTAAAAAAAACGTACTTATACCCTTTATGGTTTTTTGGAATTTTTCCCTGTGCAGTGAGACAACTGTGCTATACATACAAGCACTCCCCATATTTAAATATTCATCTAATATAAATATGTCATCATACGTGGCCTGTATCTACATGTTAACTATATCCAATTGACAACTAGTTCTCTAGTTGTTACAAGATACCAAAAACTTACATTTTGGTGTGTGTCCATTCACCTGAAATGAAAGAAATATGGTATAAATTTAGGGACTTTTTCTGGTAATTTTTCTTATTTTATTTTGTTTGCATCTATTTGTGTAGCTACACTACTTACCCTGTTTGTTGGAGGTCCAGGACTTACACTTCTACCTCTTGAGCTTTTACCAGCACTTTTCACTGTAATTCACAAAAGTCAAATTCTATTTAGAACATGTACAAGGGCAACAAAGTGAATATACTGTACTTTCTTGATTTTGTGTACATTCAACACAACTAGCTCTCTAATAAACTGTAGTTGAAACAACTAGAAATTTATTACTGGTTTTTATGTGTTGGTACCTTAAATATATTTTTAAGCTCAATTTCAAATTCACCATTATATCTTATGAATATTAACACTGAGACCTTTCTTGAATTTGCTTCATTGACCACAGAACAATGGTACCAAATTGAGGTTGGTCTTGACATGTTACAGTAAATGTATGATAACATCAAGTCCAGCCTTGAATTGCAACCATCGTTTTGTGGTCAATGAAGCAAATTTGGAAAAGGTCTCTTGTTTTTGTTCATATAGACATGAAGCTTTAGAATTTTGGTTTATTTTAATAACTTTATCAGAGTTTTAAGGGTTTGGAAGGGTTACCTGAAGAAGAACGACGCACAGGACGACTTGGGGTATGTCCACCTGGAAACATTATTACATTTGGTATAATTTTACACATTTATGGTAGTTTTAAAGGATTGTGGCAACGTCCTTTTACAACAGTAAGAGTTTTAATTATTTTACTTTTTGAAATTGTGACCCTTCATGCAGCAATAAACCATTTTTCCATTTCAACACATTGAATTATTTTTTAATAGAGAAACATGGGTGATATACCCGGTATTTAACATTTCTTTCCTCACTTAATTTTTGCTGCACATCAATAATCATATTTTTAGTTCTAAAAATCTAATCTTAAATTATTTATTTCAAGAACACTTGAAATCTGAAAAAGGTAGTTTTAAATGATTAAGATCAAGAAACTCAATAACGTAACAAAGAAAAATAGTCTATTCAACCCCATGACAAAGAGGTTTTAGCAGTCATGCTTCCTACTTTAGCCACAGAATGTTAATTATAAATTAGCTTTTTATCAGTCATTAAATTTACTTTTCTTTTTGGACAATTTAGTCATGGAATTCCAGACAGCTTGTCTACTATTTATATAGATTAGTACACTCACCATCATGAGAGCCACTGTCTCTGTGTTGTCTAGGTGTACGCAGAGATGAAGACCTCTTCAAGCCGCACGGCCTCTTTAAGTCTCTGTATGGGGTTATCTTGTAGCCTGGAGTAAATACATGACATCTTTTGTCATAAATTTCATTAATTCCCTTCACTTTCAGTTATATCCTTTGGACACATCTGGACTTCAAGGAAATAATGCTTTTAAACCCATAAGAGGGAATAAAATGGGAAATAAAATGGGAGATAGGGATATGAAGTGGCAAAGATATGTATCACAACACTCAACCTTTTTTACATCTTCTCTATCCATTCACTTGTGGTTTACTTGGGTATAAGATTATTAATTTATCTTTTATGTTAAAACTGAGCTTCCTTACATAATGAGGCAACAGTATAGTTTCTATTGACTGGTTTTATTAGGAAATAAAGTTCTGAAAAATACAATCATTTTCTCTTCTACCTTTCTAAAAATAGAACAGTCTAAGAATCATGTGTGATCTTAGATTTACTTTTGACCTTTGACCACACCATTCATTTCTAGGAAAAGAGTTGGGTAATGTGATGAATTTTGCAATTCAGAATTGAGTCAAAATACAAAAGCATATGTAGGATTAAGAATACAAAACATATTGGAAGAGCATCTTCCTGGAAAGATTTGAGAGACAAAGCTACGTAAAAATCTGCCTCTTCAAAATAAATGGTTTTGTCATTGGTCTTTTTAATTCCAGCTGCCCGTTCTCCTGTCCCATCTATTCATTTCCCATTCTTCTATTCACTTATTACATCACTTTTCTGCTTACACAGACAGCTGTCCATTACCTTAAGTAAATCCAAGCAAACAGGGTGGCAGTGTTTTCCCATTTTGTGTGTCATTCCCTTGGGTTTTGTTTCTTAGGGCTAGTTTTTCAGAAAAACTCAAGAACACACATTAAAATGCATGAACCTCAAACAAAAAATCTTATTCCCAAGAGGATGACATGTGGTCTGAAATGGGAAAACATTACGCCCAAAGTAAAGAAGTCTTTTCAAGAACAGTATGATTTCATTTTCTTCTATAGCAACATTAACATTTGCAGGTATATCTCCAAAGAACTATTACATTATAGTAACTTAATTGTAGAGAAAACAATCTAAAAACCTTTTAATTCATGCTTAAAAAACAAATTCTTACACAATTCTCTGTGCTTACCAAGTAAAAATTGCTCACATTCAAGATTAAAATTTTAATAAAAGAATTATTAAATCTTGAAAATCAAGCCTGTTTGCTTTCTTCATTTATTTTCCAGAAATTCCTTAATAGAATTATTTTTTCAAACTGTAATACGTATTTTAACAAAATAAAGAACAGTAACAACTGTGTCTTAATTTGAACTATAACAAACATGAAAACCATGAGAATAAAACTTTTATAATAGAAAACAGAAGATTATGAGGAAAAACACTAAGTAAACAATACTCCTTAAAATCAAAATTTAAACATTCTATAACCTTATCTCTGCACACATTCTTCTACTTTACCTTTTCTTCATTATTTCTAAAACTCTAAAATTTTAATGATTACCTACTGCTATTATTCCATAATGTGTATATAAATATTACATATTGGAAACACAATGTTGCAATAAGCATAAAAATGAACTAAAATCATTAACTGTACTTTTGCACCCAATAACTAAGCATCCAAATATTAACTTAATAATAAAAACAAAAATTTATATATCTTATGAATAAATTTATACTACTCTACTGTTTCCTACTTTAACATTGATATAAAATAAATGAATTGTAACTAAAAACTTGAAATATATAGATAATATGAAAGTAAACAAATTCTATTGAATACTATACGCATCCTAGAGGGTGATTTACCAGTAGGAGTTGTCTGAATTTAAAAGAATAAACTAATATGATTAAAAGAATATAATAATAATAATAATATTGTAATATATATGTATAGATGTACTGTATATAGATTTCTTTTTATAATTTTCATAAAAAGAATAATAGAGCAGTGTTTCTAAAGACTTTTTAAGAACAATTTTGATTTTTTCCCCTATCAATGTGTCCAGTGACATCAGACAGATAGAAGCAATGCCAACAAAGAACCTAAATTCTAAAACAAAACATTTCAGATTTCAAGAAAAACCTAGAAATACTTAGCAAAATTGGAGAAATGAGTGTGCTCTGCACATTTTATAGTTTCAGACAGTTTTGCACAGGAATTGTTTTTTTCTATTAAAATTAATCTCATGAATAAGAGCTATTACCAAAATAATGATAGCTCTGGTTGTACCAAATGAATATATACATATAAAAAAAAGCACTTCAGATTAGATTCACAACTGCATGTTATATGGTAGCTTTCTAAAATTCAAACAAACCCATGAAAATAACCTGCTCAATCACCATATTTTAACATAATTATATCTAAGCTGTATTTTCAAGTGCTGGCTTCAACAGAATCACTGTTAATGAAGCTCAACTGGATTGGCTTTAAATCCTGGCTTGGATCCTTTTTGTTATCATTATCATGATCCTCATCACTCTCAGACCCCACTAGGTCTATTGCAAGCATAGGGCGTACAGATGCCATAGGTTTTCCATCTGCATTAGGCTGCTGTTGTGTGAAGACTTTCTCCCCATGTACATAGATATAATAACCATGTTTTCCTCCTTGCATTACTAGGCCCTCACTGGAATCACTATTGTCATCCTTCGCATCTTGTTCTGGTGGAGAAGAAGGCTTTGGAGGGCGGCGGATGGCAACAGGTGTAACTGACCCTGCTTTTGGCCTTGGTCTAGGCTTGATTGCTACTGGCTTTTCAGAACCTGCTTTAGGTTTACCAGAAGGAATCTTAAAAGGACTTTTTGACAAGTTTTTCATTCGTACTGGGGTTAGTGACTTTGGGCCAAGTTCTGGTGTTCTTGTACCAGGAGCTGTCTTTGGTCTAAATTTTGGCAAAGTTGCAGCCCTTGTCGTAGGCGGAGTTGGTGTTTTAGGTGTCCTTGGCATGTAAAGTCGAGGGGAGACAGATCTTGCCCTTGTTCTAGCAGATGTGGGTCTTGGTGAAGTAATAGGTGAGGATGCCAGAGCATCAAGGATACAATGGAGGTGAGTTGTAAATTCCCTATAAGGTGGCAAGGCTTCAGGTCTCAGACCAGGAATATATGGAGTAGATAACGGAACGACACTGATTTTCCATGGTGGATGACCACCTGAAGTCAAACATTGTTGGAATTCTTTTAGTTCATTAATCAAACAAATCAAAAAATTTTGCTAATTTTGTGTTGCTGTTGCATAAGCAAGGACTTCAAAATATTTGTGTCAAAAATTCCATATATTCCTGGACTTCTTTCAAAACCATGGGTTTGTTGATAAGAAAAACAAATGATGCTTTCAATGCCAAAAGCAAGAGTTAAAGATGCCATACAACTATTAAAAAGAGAATGCCCTGGGCTATAGGTAAATTAGGCATCATTTTTGTCACGGAAAAATATAGAAATTTAATCCATTTTTAAATAAAGACAACAAACATGTTGAATTCTGTCCTGCTTACACAATAGCCACACTTACATTACTAGAATTTTAGTTCGCGGCTCTTTTTATGTGTGCTAGCATGCATAGCATTGTGCGACAGACATACAACATGGATGAATGGATTCATAAATATAACAACAAAAGATAAAGAATAGATTATATCAATATAAACCATAATAAGCACTTCACAACACAAATCAAAAACAACAGCCAACTTTCAAAACCAGGTTAAGAGTGTATAAAACTAATGATATAAATCAAATTTTACGATATGACATTTTTGCTTGCCTTGATAATTCTCCAGTTCAGATCCTACATTATTTTTATCTTCCTTAGCAGAATAATATTGAATTCATTTTGTAAATGCTTGAGAGAGTACACTAATTAGATAACTTAGACAAAGAGCTTTATATGGATACTTGAGATGAAAAATGCCAAGGCAAACTACCATGTATATCTTTTGTTTCAAAAGGGCTGACTAAAGACTGAATTGCTGGTAAGTATATTCCATATTTATGAAATATATCATGAAAAAATTCACATTGAACTTGACAGGAGTATTGTCTTACAATGAGCAATCATGCCTGCATGTGGTCTTTGACCTGTTATCCCAAACAAATGGAACTTAACAATTCTGGTAGATGATACATTTGTAGAATTGATTCCTTTCTCTTTGGAAAAAACTTTGTGACCTTAGTGCCAGCTATATTGAAAATTACAAGGCTCTCAATCGATAGAGCAGAAAGTTAATAATAAATTACACTTTGTTGGACATAGGAATTCTATTGTAAAAAATAGATATTTGATCTGAGAGCTAATTTGATGTCAAACCAGGCATACTTAACAAACTGTGTCTTTTGTACAGAATTCTATAAATACATATAAGCATATTTCTAATATGTACATGTAGGAAGCTCACATTTAGAAAAGTGTTCTATGCATTGATTTTAAGATTTTGAAACTGGTTTTATGAAAATATGAAAATATTTTTATTCTGTATGTATACAAAGAAAATTGTGAATAGCCTTTAACGAGAACTACCAAAACAAATCATGTCAATAACAATTATTTTAATAACAATTATTTTAATGAGTGTTGGATTTGTTTCATATAGTAACAATTAGCACTAGTGTCGTAGGCTTTTTTTGGGATAGACAAACAAGGTGCATTGTGTTCTAGCTTCTGTACAAACAACACCATAAGGCATGATGAACACTGCCAGTAGATGTTTATAGTGAAGCTATACCTCAATGCACCATATTCACTATATCGGAAATGGCCTATGAGTGGGATGTAGATGTCATAGTGAAATAGATATCTTTAAAAGATATAATCTATATTATCAGGAAATGCATCTTAAAGATGATGAATTATAAATCACTGACTTACTTTGAATCTCCACATCAAATCCCTCCTCTGGTGGCCTCTCTGTTGAGCTGAAGGCTACGAAAATCATGTCATCATCAAACAAGTCACGAAGAGTGCGAATCTACCAAAAAAATGAAAAGAAATATAAACACCAAAAATTCTGACATCAAGATAAATATTGAATTAATAGTACCAAAGAATTGTAAACAAAAATCCTAATTTCTTATTTTAAAGAAACAAAATCATTCTAAGTGAAGTGGTTGGCTTTAAAAAGAGTAAGACCACCTTTAAAATAAGTAAGAAATCATGTATAAGTAAAAACATTGGTAATTAGAGGGAAGCATTAGTTTTTGTTTTGCTTCATTATTAATCTTAAATATTCTGTCTATTGTAAACATTTCATATAATATAAATAAAATAGTGGGTTCAATTAGTTTACAGCTACCAACTAGATTTGTCTGCCAATGCAATTCACATTATTACTAAGGGGAAGGACAAAAATCTCAAAACACTGAATCTAGTTTTTAAACATGGGGTACACTAATGTACTGAAAAGTATATTTTACAAAAATAATGGAAATGTTTTATAGGAAAGTTAATTTTTTAATTTTTATTTTTCAATCAAAGAAAAAAATGTTAATGAAACATTTTACGATAAAGTTGAGCAATAACATTGTTAAAAAAAGATGAAGTTTTGACGTATCCTATGCCATTATCAAGTCAAATGTAAACGAAAAAAATGGTGAACTGAAAGAAACAGTGAATTTAAATGACATTTAACTGAACGGTTGACTGCGTGCATCAAAGACTTTTGCACGCACAAATAAATAAAAACTAAAATGTTCTTTGGATTTTATATTTTTGATTGTATTTTCTGGATCAAATCCTTAACTTTTTTTTTGCAGAAAATGTTGAAGTATTAGTCATATGATTTTTAAAAATCCTTCAATTTTAAAAAGGCTTAATCATAGGAATTAGAATGATGTCACTCTCTGAAAACATGTACCTCACAGATAAACAGAACAAGAATTATCAATGTTGATGATTCATGCAAGATTTAGTTTAAATATTTGTAGAGTTTTATTACAGCACCAAATATAGTCAAAAGTTAGGGCCAAACACTAATTTATGCCTAGACTCAGAGTCTAAGGCAATTCAATGGAAATGAAAAAGGAAACTAATCAGGAATGTAAATAAAAAGATAAAAACCTCTCTTTTTTTCCTAATTCATAATGTGCACCTTAAATAAAGAAAAATATTTTGAACATCATTTAAGTATTTTTTTGCCAAAATGGTAAAAATTAGATTTGCATTTTAAAAGAAGACTCTCAGTGATAAAAATAAAAAGACTTTTGAAATTAATTCAATTTAAAGGAGTCTGCCATTATTATTGAGGAAAATGAAAAATATCCTAGTTGGCAGGATATGACGACAGGTGAAGGTAGGATTTTTCAGACATTCTGAGCCATTCAATTCACCTAAAACATCATCTTAAATTAATGCTCTTTATCAGCCAGACAGCAGACCAGTCTCAAGATGAAAAATAAGTGATTATGATTACCACAAAATGGGTGTCATCATTCATCTGAAACCAAGGGAACAGCCTAGAAAAATTATCACACTTTTTTAATAAATTGTCAGACAATTTTCAATTAAATACTGCTTTAAGATTAATTAGAAGTATTTCTTGATATGTCAGGTGATATTATCTTTGATGCAAGAGTAAGAAGATGTAAAAAGTCAAGTCTGAATACGAACCACACCCACTCTCATCTAGCATTTGTAATTTATTCTAATAGAGCTTTCATGTTTTAGCATATTGTATCTCCAGTTCCAGCTTCCTCGAAAACTCTGCTTAAAAAAAAAAGCCAAAAATACAACTACACAAAATCAGAATTCTGTACCACTTCTGCTGTCAAGAAATTGATAAAAAATCTTCACACAACTTGCCTTTATTTTGAAACTCTCTTGATGTATACATTATTCAAACAGGGGGAAAATATATTTAAAATTTCTCAAAAATGCAAAAGAGAATAAAGAATTTTGTAGGCAAAAAAATTAGAAAATGTTCCTATTGACAATCAAAGGAGCAGAAATTCTCCTTTCTATGTAAGAAGCTACTTAAAGTATTTAGAACTCTGTTTCTCATTTGTAAAAAGAAATAAAATATCATAGACACATTGGAGAGCTAATAGGTTTCATTTACAACATGCCAAGGCAAGATATTAAACCTAGTATACAATGGCTTTGAGGTTAACAATTCATAGATGTCTCACCGTGCGGCTGCAAGACCTCGGTATCATATAAGAAAACCTTTACTTAATATTATTATTTTGAACAATGTGCTCATCAGGTGAAAAATTAAAATAACATGACCACTTGTTGATATTTTACTTTATCCAAACAATGCTACAAAAAGTTCCTAGTATAAATCTATTACTGTAAAAAAAATACTCAAATATATCTCTGTGGTATATTAACGTTTCTACAGTATGACACTGGACTCAGAAAGCTACAAAACAAAAAGGAGATTGACTCTCATGTAGGTCTACAATGAGAGGGTAAGCCTTACAATAAATTGCTTTTTATGAATTTCACTGTTACACAAATATATCTTTCATTTTTCTAGGGAAAATTGAAATAATTTCATGATTTCTTATCTGCAAATTCACAAATTATACTCCTTTGCATAAATGGCATAAAGAATCATTGTGACCTATTTTATCTGAGACAAAGAAATTATGTAACATATAAGTATAAACTTTGAAAACGCTATAGCCGTCTAAGATAGTATATTGAGCTACACTTCTAACTATATATATTTACATTTAAATGAAACAGTCAGTTATAGGCATTAATAACCATCAAAAATATCCAGTACTGACATGTTGAGAGCAAGTATTTGGAAACAGCTGTTTTCATCATAAAAAAACAGACACATTTCAGATGAATTGGAAAAAAAGCTGACACCTAAAATAGAATAGCGATGCTTGAGTCTAATCAAAATGCTTTCAAGAAAAACACAAATCTTCATGAAGAATTAATTTTTGGAGGGCTTAAAATAATCAGATGTTGAAGAGTCAAGACTGTTTGTAAACTATAATGTAAGAAAAGAAATTTGCACATGAAAGAGAATTTTAGTCAAAAATATAAGTCTAAACACAAAAGATGTTTCAAAATTTGAATACCAAATTATTTAGGTGTGGTTTGAAGCTCATGGAAGAAACATTGTCTGAAAAATGGGGGGAAAAACTGAAAGAAATCAAATAAATTTGTTTCTGTAATATTATAACACATTAATAGTATCAGGTTACTCTAAATAAAGTTAATGGATTACTGTAGGATTAGAGGCTGTTTGCTGATGTAAACTAAACAGAAAGGAATGACTCGTTTGACGCTATCTATGACCCAGATGTGTGCATTTGTCAACAGTCTACAACAAAAGAAAGACATATTTAATCAAATATGAAAGAAAATGCAGCATGCAAGTTTGAAAAGAATAGCTTTTTGAGTTTATCTATCCTTGTGACACTTTATGAATATGTTACAAAAATATTACAAGTGGTCGTGAGTAAAAGGCTTTTAATCAAGATGATCTTACATGTAGTCTGGGTTTGTGGAAGGGTTGGTACAGCTATCCTCATTTTAATTGGGATAAGGGGTCATGACCCCCTTAAAGTATCAAGTCAGATTCATCATTAGAATCTATAAAAAAACTTGGCTCAGGACAACACATTAGGATCAATGCCATCCATTAAGCCATCAAAAAGACTTGTAGCATTCAAAATAAAGCATTATAATATATATCTAAACAAATAAGCCTTATAGGGTCGTGTTCGATTACTACATGACAAATTATTTTTCTGGGTTTCTGATTTTATACCAGAGTAGTCCAGACGGGACATAATTAACAATGAAAATGGAAATTATGTGAAAATTGTTTTTCGGTTTTTTATATGATAAGAAAAAGAGGATTAACTATACTAAGAACCACATGTGTTTCTGAATGAATCAGGTCTTGCCTATTACATAAGAATTCAAGAAAACCGAGGTACAAATCAGAATAACTATTCAGAATCACATAGCCCTTACACAAAGCAAACTCCAACTTGAATGCTTTAAAACCATAGCATTTAATGAGTCAGGCAAGCGAATATGTGATTGTGAAATACTATTTTTGTTTATTTGTGACAATAAGTGCTAGCCATAGATGAAAACTCCCTCGAGATCTATAGGTATCATAAATTATGAAGCGATTGATACACGTGGCGGACTAAAATTTAAATCCATTCAAGAGGATTTCACCACAAACAAAAATATAAAACGATTGCAATTTTTTTTCAAATGTCGGATAAATCTTACTGCAGATCCGTATTTAATAAATACTAATTTTCCTGGTGGAAATTTCACGTTGATTTAAAGAAAAGGAACCTGTTATTTTAATGAATAGGAATTCACTGACGATGTCTTAACGGGAACATAGCAAAATGTATACAAAGATCGTGCTTATTCTTAAGTGTTGGAAAAAATATTTAAACAGCATTTATTTTCGTTGCTTTTAAGGACTGTAAGAGGCTTCCGATGACCTATACATGTAGGTATTTGCAAAGATCAAAGCTAAAATCTCAGAATTTTGATGCCGCGAAGATAAAGAATCACGCGGTCATATGTATTCGCGAATGTTCGACAAAAACAACACGGTCTAAAATAATATCCTGTAAAATAAGAACATAAAATAACAATTGCTTTCTAACTACATGGTAAGAGCAAGAATAACATTTTACGGCTCAAAGGGAAGAGTATAACTGATGATGAATATTTAATGCGTCAATGAACAAGAAATGATTTTTTACTAGACGATCGAGTGAAGTAAAAGACGACCTTTTCTTACCATCTTTCCAGTAACTGTGTAGAGTTTATCCACTTTCCCTAAGGTCCCCTTCGCAGACAGATGATCCAGGACTTGATTAAGAGAAGCGGCCGTTTTACCATTGAGAAGCATGGTTACTTTCTTCTGTGGTGGTTTCCCATTCTTTATGACAGTCACCAGTTTAGGTTTGATGAAATCCCGAGGGCCGCCTGTCGGGACTTCAGCTTCATGGCCGCCTTTACCATCAGTCCAGTTGTTCAGCTCGTCTCTCGCTGCTTTTTTGTTATGTAGAGACCATTGCGGCTGGTTTTCCTTCCCGTATCCCCCTTCTACTTCTTTAAAGGAATTCGAGGACGAACAAACGTAACTCATACCATATTGTAGCTCGTTAATATCTGTAATCATCTTCCCTGTATCGGAGCAAAACACGTAACGAACTGCTCCCGTGGGAAGGTCGACCTTCGAAGACAACTCTGCCAAAAGAGAATCCCATTCCTTGTAGCGTTCACCCGAGACAGCCAGCTTGAGACCACGAAAAAACTTGTCTCCATTTCTGTAAAAACTTATCTGTTTAGCGTTGAGGCTCTGGTTTCTTCGTAGGAGCGATGTTCGGCCATACGCATCTCTGTTCATTGAACCTCGTGAGCTTGAACGAGTGATGCCAGGCGAAGGAGATCGGTCGCCATTCATCATGCCATTTTCCATTCTTACAGCTCGTAGGGCAACTAAAAAAGAAGAACCAGCGTTAATAATTCAAAATCTACCCTTTGACCAAATAACAGGACCAGAAACTCGACCAAAAACACAGGGAAAACCGATTCTCAAAGCAGCCCACCTCAGTCAAGGCGATAACTGAGACTCTCGTTTGACGTTTGTCTCTTCCCGTTCACAACACCCAATAAAATCTTTCACTCTCGTCCAATGAATTTTCGGCTTGAAATTTGCCCAGAGAGACAATAATCATAATCTCATATTATATTCTAAATCCGCTGAGGTTCAGAACCACCTGTGCTCAGAGTAACCTTAACAGAAGACCGGAGCCTATAATTATTAAGAACTGACTTGGCAACCAAGTGTAATATTTGGACTGCTGGCGGAATAATAGTCGATTCTGATTGGTCAATCACCCTCCTATTATTGTCCTTTAGAGCACGTCTTTTGTTCGTTGACCAATCAAATCATTGGATTTTTTCTGGTAGTAAAAGTCGAGCAAGTACCAGTACTTGTATTTCCTGTGATTCTTACTTCCGGAATAAAATTTCATTTAAAAAATAACGCTCTTTTTCTAATATAATTTATTGGTTGATTCGAGAGAAAGTCTAAGAGAATCACTCTGATAGACAGAGATGGCGAATTTCTCGGTCGAATGTCTTCGTTCTGGGAATGTAAACGTTCTTCGCACCTATTGTCCGTGATCAATCTAATGAATAATTCATAAGTAGTTTGTTTGAGGAATTCCTTTATCGTACAAAGGAATCGCATGCGCCAAGCCCTAAATACGAAGACGAAAATGTTCATTGTAATAATTCATTTTTAAAAGCGTGCTTTCTAAGTGACTTTCATTCAAATTGGTTAAATTTTCTTTTTGAAGGGCTTTTGGAATTTATCATTGAAGAAATTTTTGATTTACGATTCGCGATATGACACCGGTTGAGTTAACAAAAACACTGGTATTACATTATACGCTACCCAAACATTTTACATAAAAATAACTATGTTGAAATGGTACTTTTATCGGAAATTTATTTAAACAAATCTGAAAGCCTTAAAAAATAAGCCACTCGTGTCCGCGTTGCTGAAATAAATCTCTCTCTTGCGAAAATATAGACCGAGTCCCTCTGCACAATGCACCTGCAGAGAATGTGTGTGAATTATGTCAGATAGATTAGCGTTTAGATATTTAGAAAATTCGGCTTTCCACAGAAAAAATGAAAGGCGAATTTTATTTACGATTACTTCCGAAATGGTTGCCCACTGGCGGAGAAAACCATGGAAATTTTGAATCGAAAATGTTACGGAAGGGAACTTTTGCTTTTCAAATAACTAATCAAGTTACAGGCTCTTTTTACTGACACTAAACTATATTGGTTGAATAAAATCGTAAATCGGTGGAATAAATATTGTTGATGCTTTAATACATGCTAAATTTTAAAACAGTATTTATAAAATTAAACCTCACCTTTTCAAATATGTTGTTTGAGTGAAACCACTGTCGTTCGCTTATATGCGAAAAACCGGTGAATTATCCCTAAAACAATTTAATTCCTAGCGTATAGGATGAATCTAGACGTGACAGCTTCTAACACAATTAACTCGGTGTATTTTTAGTCATATGCAGCTGTGATCAGTGCATTTTTATTCACATTTATTCATCCTACTTTAGATATTCAAATGAAGTGATTCTCATAAATCTGTAGGGTGTAGCCATCTCCTGTTGTCAATGCTTTTATAAGAATGTAGATAAAATCACCGCGTACGTGGTGAGATGGCGGCGGCCCTCAAATCTCTCAAACAAATACATACAAAAAGATTTAAATAGATCCTAAATAAATAATTTTAGTTTTAAAGTTGTTTATCAGTGAAAGTAACAAAGAATTCTCGGCCAAGCCGTATTTGGTTAATAGGAATATGATGATGTAGTCAATTACTCTGACTATAATCTCGGTAAAACCACCAGGTTTTTCTTTGCCTAGGAAATATTCACTTTTATGGGTATAGATATACCAGCGCTCTCGGCGGTTCTTTCATAACTATCAATATATTTTGCCAACCGAATTATTATTTTTCTCCAAGAACAATTCTGGGTTAAATTTAACATGTATTTCTCATAAATATTCCATCCGTTTGAATCAAAGACCACAAAAAATACTACGCATGCGCATTGGTTGAACGACTCGGCTCTTTTGGCGGGAAAAAAACTAGTGCGCAAGCGTCTTGTGGGAAAATAATTCAAAAGAATTTTCATTTAATTTTTTCTTTAAACTTCCGCAAAACAAAAAAATTATCCATAAACTACCGTTTTGTGATAATTGCCATTATTTAATAGATAGTAAAAAATAAAAATCTTGGCTCTTGCACACTATCTCAAGAGTCAACCCTCTACACTCAACGCGGTGAGACAAACATTTTAAGACAAGAAAAACGAGCCGAAAATACCGTTCAAAGCGGCCAAAATGAATTATCTTTTACTCGGTTCCGTCTTTAAAAGAAAACTATTGAGTGGGTGCAGTAGGATGCCATTCATTAATGAAGTGTTTAGCTTAAGGTAATTCCGTAGTTTTGCATTGCGCACCACTGCTGCGCATAATAATGATAGTTTCCATTCCGCGTCTTTGCGTTGGTTGTGACTCAAAACGGAGTAAAAGTAATATTTCTAAACAATATTTTGTTGAGCACTTCGAACTAAGCACGTTTTAGGCAT
>WUAP02126988.1:0-14692 GCA_015163945.2 Stichodactyla helianthus | reverse complement strand
GCTGGCCGGCCCCCAGACCATATACGACCAACCCCTTGCTCTAACCACGGTTCACGTCGATTTGAAAGAGAAAAAAAACTAGTCTTTGTGGTGCATTGTTTTCGCATGTATTGTTGTGGTAATTCGTCAAAAACGATAGACCAGTTGTCTAATGCGTTGTGCTTTCAAGACAGTTAGTCAAGCCCTGTTGGGCTGGGTTAGTATTCGGATGGGTAACTACCGATAGCTACTTGGTGAATTCAGAAATTTTATTTGTTTTTAATATTCGATTTTACCTTTCTTTCTCTTTGGGGGGGGGGATGTCTTCCTTTATTGATCTTGAGCATCTAGTCCTTAACATTTCCAACAACACTCGTCTATATTCCTTATTTTCCTCTTATTCCTTGTAATTCCTGTACATCCAAACAATCCATTGATGCTCTGCAAACTCGATTAGAACCTAGTCTTCAGCTCGATTCGGGAAAGGCGAAAAGAAATTATTCATCCGACATTTGAAAAATGTTTCCCTGGGGTCTCACACATCAAAGATCACAATGTCAAATTTACATTAGAGAAGGGCCCTGGGAAACCAGCTTTACCTGTGATCCAGAAAAAAAAAAAGTTTATTATGAAACCGGTGGATAAAAGGCTCACAAAGGGATAAAGATTATTTGAGTGATGATTCACCCCAGTGCTTGGGATTTCTATCTTAAATCGTTCTGATTTTCGCGTTGTAGTTTCGGTTTATTGATCCTAGGAAGGAAGGAGAAAATTTAGAGGGAACTTCTTTAAGTTCTAAAGTTCTGAAGATATTATTTGAAGCGTGGTCTCTAATCTATTTGCACACTCAAATTACACATGGCTTATGATTGGTTGAGAGGATGAATAGCGGTAATATGCGATAAAACCAATTCGTAAGTTACATACTAATTAACTAACATGTTGCGATATAAGGTAATAAAAATACTCAAAAACAGTGTCAACAAGCTTTAAATATTTCAAATTTTCCCCGTTCTGTAATCCTCAAATCCATGGAACACTTTTCGCTACTAGTAGGCTATCACGAATAGACCTCTAGTAGAGAAGCCAATCAGAATGCAGGATTGGTGATTGACCGTTAGTGGGTTTTACTAATGAACAATATCTTTCCGTGTTTTTTAAGTTAAAGCAATGTCTAAGTGCCCGTGCCTTTTGGCTATTCAGTGTAACTTATTTATATTTCTTCATCAACTTTTTTCCAGTGATCCCCAAATCCATGGAACAGACCATGTAATATCAACGGTAAAGAGTACAGTGAAGGCGCTGAAATGTTGATACCCAATGACTGGACTAGTGACGTACTAAACGCTAAATGTATGAAGTGTAGGTGGACTGGTGGACTCTGCATCATTTCCAACATTCCCTTGCATCCGGGAACCCTGTAGCTTACCTGCGCTGCTGCAGAGGCCTGGGTACCGATTGCGCAACTTTTCCATTTTGCTGCACAGAAAAAAGAAAAAAAGAAAAAAGAAAAAGAAAAAAACACGCCACGCATTTTTAGACTGGTCTACCACAGGTAGTCCCGCAAAAAGTAATATAGTGTAAAAGTAATAGTAATAAGTAATATAGTATAAAAGTGTACTTAACGTGGTCATTTATATTCCAGTCATTTGCGCTATTATATATGTAGGATGTACTCCAAACAGGCTGCGCGCGCACCAACAATAAGCTCTCATTCTCGTACTCCAAAAGCCTCTATTTGTACTTAGAAAGAAAACTGCACAGTCTATAACACTAACAGCATTGGCTTGGTCTTGTGTTACATGGTGTTGGTGTTAGTACCGAAGTTGGGGTAAAATGCAATTTTAGTAACTTAAAAACTGAACGTATATTCTCAATCTGACGATGATCCCAATGGAGTGCGGTAATTCCAATGGACGAAACCACGTCAGACCGTTCCTCGAGAATAAGAATCTTTGATTGAGGCTCATCCATAAATGTATCTTCTCAAGCACTGCCACCGAGAAACAAAGAAATGATACGAGAAACAAAGAAATGATACGCAAGGGATGATGTAGTCAGAAATGGGAAAAATTACGATCAAGTGGATTTGGTCTATTTGCTATGAATATTTTTTACCTTTTTTTTCCCCCCCTTTTTTTTTCACTGCGTTGAATTTCAAACATGATTATGCATTTTCAATTAATAGAGTGAGTCCCTTTCGTTCGGTTCCACATGCCTGTTAAATCCCACTAATTAAACAGATCAATGACGTAAAGCCAGCTCCTACGCTACATTTACTGATTTGACGTTGTGGCGAAACAAAGTACGACAGTAAAATCAATCAAAACCTCAGGTCCACGTTCATCTCTGTGCGACAAAATATCCATCATATGTTCATTCATTTACTCATTCATCCCTTTATTCGTCTTACTATGATATCTATTCATTCATAAATTTACTCTTCTTCTTTTCCTTTCCCTTTCATTTATTCGTTAATTATTCTTAATTACTTTCTCATTTTTCTTTTTCCTTTCTTGTCTTGTCTTGTCTTTTCTTTTTCTAATTTCTTTCTTTTTTCCTTTCTTTCTTTCTTTTTCCTTTCTTCCTTTCTTCCTTTCTTATAAGATTGAATCCGAAGCACCTTACCACCTGTGGTACTGCGGGTAATAAAAGCTGGTCAAAAAAAACTTATCACTGAGGTTCAAATTAACTAGTGATTAATCAATTACGGATATTGGTCTGTTCAGTATTGCTTGTTAAACCTCCCATAAGTCGGCAGGTGAATCTTAAGACCCGGATAATTTCACGTAATTGATATTATTATGAAGCAATCTAATTTCACACGCTCTCATAAGCCAATTTGCGGCCCATAGCTTAAGGTACGGATCACCAACGTTATTTTTGTATTCGCCTTGCCATATAATAAACGTCTTATTAACCTCGCTTGCTCGATCCATACGTAAGTTATGGAACCTCGTTTTTTCCCATGCACTTTTCTATGGGCCACAAGGAGGTGGGGGGGGAAATGAAAAGGAACTACCAAGGAAGGAAGATATTTGGCAACACCTTTTGTTTTTAAAGGGGAGATTTTCATGAATTGTTATTTGGAACTTTTTCGGCAACTGCTGATTATTTTTCCAAAACTCTGTGTTCTGAGTGTGGCCCGTCAAGTTTCATCGGCCGGCAGATTTTGATGATCGTACATGCTTGAAAAAGGGTCTATTAAGAATCCAGAATAGCTATTAATTTATATAATCCTGAAAATCCTTGCAAAGGCCTTGGTGCGTCTAGAAAGTCTGGCCAAAATCAAAATATTCAAGTTGTTCTAGAATACAAAATTTACTAAAAGTAGCAATATAACACACTGTCCAATGGACAGCCAATTATAAACAGTGTTCGTTCTCGGCTCTTCATTCAAAATGACGGCGATAGAAGATGTTCCTTTACTCAGAGTTACAAGTACGGACTGATAGATCAATAGTTACAATTCGCTATGCTAACTGCCTCGTTAAAGTTGATGGTTTCATAGCGAACAAATCAAAGTAGTTCTTTTTTTGTAGCAATCTCGTCGCGTTTCCAAGTGACCGATAAATCACGCAAAAATTCCTTTTTCTCCGACAAGAAATTACGAGTCTTTCGGGCATAATGATCTAGTGGCTGGGGTTTCATTTGCTCGACTAATAACACAACCGTCCGTCCATTATCATCTTATCATTTTTAATCAAAATTGATCTTGTCCGGCAAAAAATCTGAGAATTAACATATAAATAATACAAGATATTCTTAATTGATTGGAGGAGTAGGCGGAAAAGGACAGACAAAGGGACCAAACTCGAACAATTACCAGAGAAATAAATCGAAACAATTATCTTCTTACTAAAAGAGATCTTTCCATTAAAGTGCCAAGGGTGCTAATTCTCAGAGCGGTCTTAAAAGCGGTCGTCCAAGTGCTAACTTTGTTTGTCGGAAGAAAGCTTTGTACACGTAAATGTGACAGTCGATTTATTATCACAAGTCAATTCTTAATAAGAGAGGACTATTCTGGCCTTCAGTTGATGTAATCCTCACACACTCAGTTTTGACAGTGGGTGGTCAACATCGGTCGGGTAAGATGGATTTACTTGATTTTATTTTATTCCCATTCTTTTCTGTTTTGTTTCCTTTTTTAATTTCTTACTTTTCTCTCAGTAGTGGTTTCATTATTTCTTTAATTTTTATTTCTCTGATTTTCAAGTTTTTTTACTTTCTCGAGCTTTTAAAAGTTAATTCAACAGTAAAAATTTCAAAGTAATTAATGTTTCCAGTGTAGTGAAATCTTTAATAATAAAACTAAAATTGTTCCGTGAAAGCGATTTCTCGATTTAATATAGAAACAATTAAGCAAAATATGAAATACTCAGGTAAGATTTCAATTCTATTCGAGAATTTGTTGTCATGACTCATGTTCTTATGCATCAACTTCAATTGTTTTTATTTTCTATTTTTAGTTTTGTCCGAATCTTTTTCTTTGGCATGTTTGTAGTAATCACACAAACTAGGATTAACTTAAGTAAACCAGTATTGACGTCTAAACTTTAAGATAATTCTTTTATTTTAACTCGCTGAGCTCCTAAGATGAGTTTATCTTTCTATGAAGATTTACTTTATTGTAATCGCTATCGAATACAGTAACTGTTTATAATTGTTATCATCCGTCGCATCTTTACTTTAATATCATAATCTTCCGGGAATTTATTTGTTTCAAATTTAGTCGAATTCCGCTTATTTTAGCTTAAAAATAAATCGAAATCTTAAAAATAGACGAGAAGAGAAGAGAAGAGAAGAATCCCCCCAAGATTTCCATCGGGTAGGTAACTCTACATAGGACAAGAGAAAATCATTCTGGAAATTTGGAAATTGACGTCAATCATTCAGAAAGACGTGAAAAAAACAGATCTATAACTGAACAAAGTCTCAGCGAGTTTTTCAACAGAGAACACGTTTTTTTTATTTTTGTTTTTTTTTTGTTTGTTTGTTTGTTTGTTTGTTTGTTTTTTTCTAATAGACCTTTCCCGAATTCGCTTGGATGATTGCAAAACAATGGGTTCAAATCGAGACTGAACTTGATTCTTTTGTTATCGAGGCCAACCTCGACTTGAAACCATTGTTTCGTGATCATCCAAGCGAAGTCGGGAAAGTTCTATTTTTACTCGGAGTTTCTGTCTTAAAAAGGTGCTAAATTGTAAGTTTTTCCTTGATTTTTAATCATAGTAGCATTAATGAAAAAGGATCACTGAATATTTGGTAGGAACAAACTATCGATTCATTTAGTTTCTGCGATTCCAAATTACTTTGACTCGGAGTTTCACTTAAAACAAAAAATGCTGAGTTTTGTTTGTTCTTGGGAATACGGAAAGCGGATGCTAAAAGGTAATGAAAACTATATTCAGCAAATAAAATTTTCAAATGACAACTTCAGGGCTGTTCATTATTTATGCCTTTGTCGGGGGGGGGGGGCGGGGGGCGCTGGAGGAAAACTAGGGGGTCTCGAAAAAAGGGACAAAAGTGGGCGTTGAAATTTTATTTCTCACTCGAGGTGGTCTTAAAAACTATAGACAAGGAATGTACTTTAGCGAGGGGCTTATTGGTGGGAGTGTGAGAAGGGGGGAGGGGTGGGGGAAAGAAATTTTAGGGGAAACATAAAGGGGGTCTTTGTCACGTATGAATCTCACTGTTAACAAGAGGTCAGCAAACATAAATTGATACTTATGCCCCCTCGGAAACCCCGGAAAAACAGGCAATTTTGGCTATTTTTTGGCACTTATTGTCCAATATTTCCATATCTTTAAAAGATTTTAAAAACCTACCAACGGAATATGAAATTATAACATCCATTTTCAATGTTTTTCGTTGTTTGCGCTAAACAGACTGATTTTTAACCCGGTCAATTTGCACATTTTGATCGTCGGTCGGCATAAGGAAATGTATGGCAAGCGTGACATTTCAACCTATCATCAAGAAGAAAATCGTCTCTAAATGTTTATAGAAAGAACCAATCAAAAACCTAGCAACGGAATTAAAAATGACATGAGATAACGAGCAATTTGATGTAAAACATGACCATGTTCGCGAAGGTTAAGCGCGGTCAAAATCAAGTCGAAGATGAACAACTACGCTGTACTTCTTGTTACTCTTGTACTTATTCTCATTATGCAGTGTCTAACAACATGAAAGATGATCATGAACAAAGTTACGAATCAGCCTTGGCAACAATCGGTGATTAGATTCTATACAAATCAGGTCTTAGTGGGATCACCATAAACAACAGAATTTTAAACGCGCTACAAAAACATAGCAAAATACTAAGAATAGCAAATGTTCAACAATGTATGGAATAAGTTTGATATAAGGAGAAGGGGGCATTTTTTTTTCCCTTTTTTTTTTTTTTTTTTTTTTTTTTCCCGTCCAGCCTACCCCTAGCCATAAATAATGATTTAACAGTCTTTAGTGAATAATACTCAATAAACGCTAAAATCTACTTGCTTTCGGGGTTCAATAGTCTTAAATTTCAATCAACTCTTGTTGAGGTGGCTAGCATGGTTTTGTCTTTGACACGGTTCCCATAGCATTTAATGATATTAAGCGATGGTTTTTTAATTGTTAATTTCTATTACTGATCGTGTATTTAAATGTGATAAGGTGCTCTAAGACTTCATTTTTCTCAGTTTGGATACTTCCTCATTCAAAATCAAAAGTCGTCGCAGGGTTAAAAAAAAAACAAAAAAAAAACAAACAAAAAAAAAAACAATAAGAGTATTTTGTTGTCGTTTTGGCTTCTTCTTGTTTTTTCTTTTTCTTTTTTCTTTTTCTTTTTCTTTTTCCCTCTTTCCTTTCCTTTCCTTTCCTTTTTTCTTCCTTTTTTCCCCTTCACTTTTTACAGCGCTCTTTCCTGATTCTTCTGCCTGCATTACCTATAAATTCCACCTATCCTAGATTTTCTGAAAGTGTTCAGCAGGTTTAATCACATTCGCGTAGCAGTGCCGGATCGGATCCTTCAGTTCGGAATCAATATCAACACCTCACTTCAACTTCTGGTGTTCGTCGAAAAAGAAACACGAAAGTTGCTTCAATCAATGCAACCCACTTTATCCCTTTAGCTGTCGTTTGACCAGTTCTGGTTTTATGACAAAAAGCGGAAATTGGTCAATTCTGGGTAATTCAGTAAACCGGATTACCATATATTATGTACACAAATTTGAAAACTGAAAGTTGACAAAGGGAAGAAAAGAAAGTCTACAAAAACCAAGATTTTGTACAGGGATCCAAAAGGGTACCTGTTGAATGCAGTTTGCAATCACTTTGAATCGGCAGATTTTCAATAGAACGTGTATCCGGATATGGAATTACATCTGGGCAAAATATCTAATGATTAAGTCATGACAGTCCTTAATTTTATATTTTTCTCTTTTCAGTCGATCTCATCTTTAGTGAATATTTCTTGAAATAGTTGTAATTGTAAGAATGAAGATTCGTTGATTCATAAAGAAAGGTTTCTCAATCTACGTACTGCCGGATACGGAAAAAAGGGACCATTTATCCGGGGGGGGGGCTAGTAAGAATGAAGGGGGCATCACAAATTTAAGTCATTGATAGGGCCGATAACAAGAATATTATGCATAGAAATGGAGGAAATAACTGACTTTGGGGGGGTGGGGAGTATGATGTTTTTGGTTTTGATTGAATCAGTCTTGCCAGACCCTTAAGCCTGGCATAGATAATGTCCCTTAACGGGGGATACTAATCGTGCTTTATCAAAAGTTAAAGAAATCTGGCTTCTGTATCTTGCACAAATCGGGCTATCGAACCAAGAAGCAAACTAGATTTTGATTAGGGGAAAATGAAACCGATACTAGCAGCACACAGCACGCGGCCTACGTGAATAGTAATCCACTTCGATTGCTAAGCTCATATATCCAAGTCCAAAACATTCTCTTTACGTAAATCCACGCGAATCTCTTTCCATTTCGGTCTTACATGTTTATTCAGTGTACAAACACAAAAAGCTCTATGGCGTCAAATTAAACAGCTATCCCAACTTTAGAATTTTATTTCTGACAAGACGAGACGAAGAACACTTTTTGTCGTCAAGGCAACCGCAGCTAAACCACACACTTTTAAATGGGTTATGCGCGTATGATTTGAGTTATTGGATAAACACTTTAAACGTAATGACTTAAATAAATTTGATTGTACATATAAAGAGTGCTGTATTCATAGTCTGGCCATTGTTTGAGGTTGCAACCATTTGGTATCACACTAGGAAATCGAACGCGTACGATGGTTAGTCTACTTGTGGTTGTTCCGGTTGTTCTTGTGGTGGCCGTACTGCCTACCCTAGCGGTGAGTTGAATACATATCTCTTTAACAGAGCGCGAGGGCCGTACTATAAGTTATGGGCCAAGTTTTTATCCACTGTCTTATGGCTCAAGCGCGTAGCGCGCGGGAAAAATTAGGTTCCCGTAAATTTAAGTACGTACCAAGCAAGCGCAAACTACAAAAACTAGGAACAACTAGGTTTCCGTAACTAACGTACAGACCGAGCAAGCGAGGTTAATAAGATGTTCATTATACGGCAAGGCAAACATAAAAATAAGGTTGGTGGTCCGTACCGTAAGTTATGGACCGCAAATTGGCCAATGAGCGCAGGTAAAATTTGTAATAATACCTTTATCCCAAAATATAATGTATGACCTTAAAATCAATATCCAGAAATGTTTTCAAAAGAATCGATAGATCGACTTTGTTGACCATATGCTTTCGAAAATAGGGTAGTGATATTTTCTACTTTTCAGTCTGTATTTTTTCTCGCGCAAGTATGCATGGGTTATTGGGCCATATTCGTTATTTAACCATATTAGTTTATCAAAGCAACTGAAATCACAGGGAGCCCAAGATCGGCTTTTAGTGTCGGTATATTACAGTAAATGTATGTGGCTGAATAATAACCCCCCTTTTTTTCGAATTTTTTAAAATCGAAAAAAAAAAGGATTTATTATTCAGCCAAATACATTTACTGTAATATACCGACACTAAAGCCGATCTTGGACTCCCCGTGCTGAAATCAAAATAGGACAACTACGAGCATAAAAAAGTAGCGTGAGCTCGGTTGTTGTAATCCCAGTGATGAAGCGGTTTTTGTACGAGTGGGTAACTCACAGCACGTCTCAACGGTACTCTATGCAGTAACACAGATATAGCTTCCAATGCGCGTCTGAATCATCCGTCTTTACAAGTACACGTAGTTACGGTTACGGTAAAATAGGATACGGCCATGGTGGCCAAAATATGACGTATCGCCGTTCCCACTCATACGAAAATCCCGCTCCAGTATGTGAATATGATAAACGAATGTTTTAAAGCTACTCAGTATTAAAAAGTTACTTAACTTTAAGTTAAGTTTCTTGTTCTTAAGGAGTGCGACTAAGCCCTAATTTACGTGAACTGTTTCTTAAGCTCTTGTCGGTTTGTTTGTTCGTTCGTTCGTTCGTTCGTTCGTTCGTTCGTTCGTTCGTTTGCTTATTTGATTGTTTGTTCCTTCGTTCGTTTGCTTGTTTACTTAGTAACCCATGGTTTTCAGCATGTTCTTTGTTATCCTAGAGTTCAACACATTGTTTGCTCATATATTTCTTGTAAACCGTGCATAGTTCTCAAACCTTTTTTTCATTTCTTTGTTTTAAAGGTGGCACCGGATCCGGGTAAGTGCAAATTGAGAAAGCTTTTATTAGCCATTCTTAAAACTAACGAGCAAATGACTTGAACCACGTTCATTAATTCCTCATTTACGTGCTCGTTTAATATAAGGAATTAGAAAAAAGGACAGTATTAATACGGAAACAGACTTTCAGTCGAGTTTTACCAATTAAAGAAGCGCGCATATATGTTACACGATCGTTGGATGAAAAGTTTGAGTATGCGAGGTCAGCAAAGATATGCGTCTTGTAAAACTACTGAGATATAGCAATCATGCGATTGACCACTAACATTCATGCAAGCGAAAAATCACGTGTAACCGCTCAAAACTCCTATTGAAGCCGGTCGCATCAGTCAGAAAACCTAAATCGAGACTTAATCTGATCTACCGGTAAAAAAATCACTAACGGTGTGAGAAGCAGCAAAACTCTGTCGTTAAAGAATATTGTCTCGCATACGATTTAACAGGGGCGGATCCAGGAATCGGAGAAAGGGAGGGCGGAACCAGAGTAAGAGGGGACGAACCAGAGGAAGAGGGGCGGCCGGAAAACTAAGCGAGCCAAGTTTTCTGGTATGAAAAACGATAAAAGGTCTCACCCATAAATCCGCCCATGGATAAGACCACTTTTTGATAAAAACAGACAAATTCAATTTCAGAGGTTTAGCCTCGTTTATAAGTAAATATTTACGGAACAGTCTTTATTTATGGCCTGGAGGGGAGGGGGTCACAATGTTTTGCATTGAGCGTGAGGGAGGATCAGTAAAAAAACGACATACACTAATATCTCATAGTGCCTCAAGGGGGGGGGTTCAGATACTGTTTATGGTGTCACATCAAAAATCCTCCGACCCCCATCCCCTCCGGTGGTAAATAATGAGCGGTGCCTAAAATGAAAAACGCATTACGCCCAAGGGGATTTGGTAAGGCCAGATCGAAAAGGAATTTTTGTTTGATAAGCTCATTCTTTTTATTCAGGTCTTCGATTCTCAGATCTTGAGTACCTGGGGTGCTATGTAGACGGAGGGTGGCATAACCGCGCGTTTCGCCAGGTCTATGCTAACGTTAGAGACCAGATTGATTGGACTAGATGGAGGAATTTAAGCTACATCGTAGAAATTTGTGCGACAAAGCTGCTCGAGCGGTCGGGTGGCGGACACTCGGTGTTTGCTGTACAAGACTGGGGCGAATGTAGAGCCGATACTGATGCAGATCGTTTTGAAAGATTCAACAAAGATTCATCCAAATGTTACTCACATGTTGGTGGGCCGATGGCCAACGCGGTGTATAGAATAAAAGATGACGGTAAGTACCGCTAGTAGGAATATATCACGGATCGGGTCGGCTGGATTGATCTTTCATTTTTACAATTTATTAGTGAGGTTTTATTCCTTATTCTTTCCTTCCTTCCTACCTTCCCTCCTTCCTTCCTTCCTTCCCTCCTTCCTTCCCTCCCTCCCTCCCTCCAGCCAGCCAGCCAGCCAGTCAGTCAGCCAACCAACCAACCAGCCTCTACTCGTTCCCCATCCATCCCTCGATCCTCGATTTTTCGAATTCGTTTTCTTTGGATCGCAAAATTCAATCTTTTAGATGTCCTCAGGATAATGTTAGAGAAGAGAGCGGATTTCTTATGATTGGGAAACGATAAGGCAAATCACCCAGTCGTACCTAACGCTTCCTTGCACTCATGCAAAAAATGTGCGTGATCTATCCAGGGGGGGCAAAGGTTATTTCAAGAAATTCTACCGACCTTTTTCGAATTGTTTGATGGCTAAAACTATTCTAGCATCTGTAAATGGTAAATGATTGTGATTTTTACGTAGAATAATTGTCTCTTGACAGTAAAGTGTAACGTATATGACCCGCTGTATATCAATGGTCGTACTCGCTACTTCCCACTTGGTCCAAGAGAATGCAAAGCATGCAATTGCAATGGAGGAAGAACCGATTGCCACAAACTAATCTGCGACTACGCGTTCCCTTGTGAGAAGTACAAGCCGGTATCAAAGAATTCTTGTTGCAGTAAATGCGGTATGTCTATAATTTAATTTCAAAGCTAAACCTTTACCTATTCGGTTGAAAGCCAAAAATGGCGATCCCAGCGGCCTTATGAAGCATGACAGCGTACTTAGTAAAAGCCTGTCGACTTATGAATCCTACTTCTCGAAACTGAGGCACTTAGTGCTAAATCCCGCTTATTCTAATGGCATGAAAAGACTGGCATTTATTTGACTTATCCTGTTTATATTACTCTTTTCTCTGTGACGTGTTCGCGTTTCACTCGTAAAAATATACTATTAAGCAAGAAGTAAAAGAAATAAAAGAAATGTCAGTCGTTTCGCTTAAGCTAGATTGCTACGTCCTCGAACCTGCAAACATCGAAGAGAGATAGAAGAAGCACTAGGGATTGGCAGTGACCATATACAGTGTTTACTGCGATTCTTAATATTCTGCGATATAAACAAAAACATATAAAAGCTACCGACCGATTACTTTTGATTGACGGCAGCGAAAAAACAATCACAACAAGCCGTTGAAATGTCTGAATTCGCAGAATATAAAACCGCACTAAATCTCATCATTCCTAATCGTTTTATTTCTTGTAGCTTGTCATCATTTGGGAATAGACAAAATGAATGGCGAGGAGTGGGCCGACAGAAGACAGCAAGGAATATGCAGGCAGTGTCAATGTATCAACGGAGAAGCTTCGTGTGTAAAGACAACTTGTTCAGCGAATTGTCATAACCCAGAGTACATTCCAGGACGGTGCTGCCCTCGATGCAGTAAGTTTATATTCACTGAATATTTTGACGTTTAACAGCTTTACTTTGGGCAAAATGTTTACGCATGTCACAGATATCCCGTGTCATTCCCTTAGTCTTTATTCCTTTGTCTCTCGTAAAAACGCTTGAGAAGAACATCGATAAGGATAAACCTCAAACAGAGTCTTATACCCAAGAGACACGTGGTCTGAAATGGGTAAACATTACGCCCAGAGTAAAGATGTCTATTGGTTTTCACTCTGAACAAAAGGGCGTAGAAAGTGCTATGCGCGTGTGCCAGTTTTGTATAACTGAGAAAATAAAATATAAAAATTGATATAGTAGAATAATCATAAAATAAAAATGAATAGATATTTTAAAATCCTCTGGTACAAAGAATCAATTTCGAACCAACTTGATTTCGACATTTAGCACTCGCTGTTGAATTCTAATAAAATGAAATCTTTAATTTATTTCCAAAGGACCAAAAGCCCCCACCACCTCCCCCTGGGAAATTATCACATTTCCACCCACTCGAGCTCCTCCCACGTTCCCATGGCCACCAGGGATAAAACCGCCTGGATTCGGGAAAAGATCTCTGAGAAAGAAAAGAAGCAAGAAAGCTAAACTGTAAGTACCCGACCAAGCAGTAGATAAGACCCCTTGCAGCAATACTCCAAATCCACTTGCGTGTAATGTTTTCCATGTGTCAATCCCTTGAGAATACGATTCTTTGTTTGAGGCTCATCCATATTAATTCATCTTCCCAATCGTTAACAAGAAACAAAGAAATAATACCCAAAAGAATGAAAAGTGGTTTACAACGGGAAAACAAATACGCCCAAGTAGATGTGGTCCATTCCCAACGCAGTACGATGTAGGTGACAAAATATAGTCAGAAATTTCCTCTCCTTCGAATCGAAGGCTATTCTTATGTATAAATATTTCATTGTTTTGCCTTCCAAATTAAACCACCTTGGGAATTGCTGGGGTCTATATAAAATTTTATGAACTAACATAACGCGCGCTTTGATTAGGTTATTAGTCTGCCGCGGAAGTACCGCTGTTAAGGTCATCTCTAAACTAGCTAGCGCGGCTAATGAGGGGGTAAACCGTTCAGTCTCTAGCAGCGGCTGCGTAGAATGTTGAATTATACAAAACAACGAATTTTTTCTACCACAATTTAAGCATCCCGCTTTAGAATTGAATTCATTTTCTTGTTTCTAATGAAAACGTTATGGCCCGCGGCACCGGTGAATACCTACCACCGGCTGCCGCGCGCGAGATCATTTTCATACAATGAAATAACCAATAAAAGGAACTCTGTAAAACCGTGAAAAAAAAGATACGCAACTTTACTGACGTTTCACCCTTTGTCGGAAAAAAAGATTGAAGTAAGGGTAGGAGTCGGAATAATAGGAGCAGGGAGGTTTATGAGCCAGTCAGAAACTAAAGTGCGTAAGCTACTGGTTCTCTTCGGCCTCTCGCTTTCTGATTGGCTCATTAACTTTCCCGCTTCTATTCATACTGACTCCTGCCCTTACTTTACTCTTTTACTCAGACGTAGGGCGAAAGCTCGAAACGTCATTAAAGTGAAGTATCTTTTTTTCACGGTGTTACAGATTTCCTTTTATTGGTTATTGAATTCATTACACACCGACGCAGCCTATACTAGTTTACTCGCTAGTTTCGATTTATAAAGGCTAGTGTATATGATTTGTTCGACCACTGAATTGAACATCCGTGTCATGTGTGTGTGTGTGTGTGTATTTTAATTATTTTTTTCTTATTTTACTACTGAGGCCATTATGAAGATTGATGAATCAATCATATACAGTGCATAGGAGTAACGATGCCCTGCGTGGCAAACAATTATATATTAATATAAATATATACAATTGAGATTATTGGATGTTTCCCTGGGGCCTCGAATCAAGTAGCTTATTAAGTCAAGTACTCAGAGTTCTACAATAGCATCGACATCATTAGTGTGTGGGGAAATCTATCGCGTACCCCTAAAAACTAGTACGTCTGAATTAAACTTATTGCACTATTACCATCATCACCATCACCATCACCATCACCATCACCATCACCACCACCATCACCACCACCACCACCATCACCATCACCATCACCATCACCATCACCATCACCATCACCATCACCACCACCATCACCACCACCACCACCATCACCATCACCATCACCATCACCATCACCATCACCATCACCATCACCA
>WUAP02126977.1:0-14694 GCA_015163945.2 Stichodactyla helianthus | reverse complement strand
GGTGAAAATCTGAATTTCCCTGACTAAATAAAAAAATCCCTGACTTTTCACTGACTTTTCCCTGACTGTGTTTTTCCTTGACTTTTCCCTGACCCCTGAGAACCCTGAACTGTTACACATGACACAACAGAAGTAAAAATCAGTTCTACTTTTGGAATATTACCAGTCATACAGCCTCATACCCAAAGCTTCTGTGCATGACACTTGCATGGGTGGACACATTGGGATTTCTCCATTGAAAGCAACATCACCAATGAAAGTCACATGATACATCTGGGACTTTATTTGCATGCAGTATCAAGGGAGTCACAAAAATTTGTGTAGGTCTTTGAGAGGATCAGGGAGTCACCTCAATCTAGATAAGGCATTATAGACAGAATCATTACTTAAAGTATGAATTATTACCTGTGATTGTACATTTGCACCAACAGCTGATCCACCCTGGTATTCAGAGCCCATCCCTCCATTCATTTGTACCCCAGCCATGTACATCTCTCCTGGCTGCTGAGATGCCATTGACATCTGAGGCTGTGATGTAGGTGACATCCCTGGCGCATTCATTGGAAATCCTCCTACAAAAATAATTTACAAAAATAAGAAATTATTCCTCCATCACAACATCATCAACACAGACACTGTCATTAAACCAAAATGTTCTATCTTACCACACCCTCGATACATGAAACATGCACCAACATAAAATGCTCATCAGATGACAAAATCAATAATTTAAGTATATAATGAAAAGGGTCTATAAAATAACAAACCTTGTGTAGAGGATGGAACACCTGTCCCTCCAGATGGCCCATTTCCAGTTGGTTGAGGCTGCCCCCCCTGACTGGGTGGTCTTGTCGCTGCTGCTTGAGCTGCTGATTTAGCAGCATATAAACTAGCTTCTTCTTGAGCTTTTCCAATATTCTTCTTGTATCGAATGCGCTTATTACCAAACCAATTAGATATCTGGGAAATATGAGATAAAAAAAGAGTTTTAGGTATCACATTTATTGTATACTTTCACAGCATATTTTCTTTCTGATATTTTTATGGAACTACAGAGTGTTATGTTGTCAGATGGAAGCGCTGGATTAAATAATACAGTAATCACATGGTTAACTAAATTTCACCCACCACAATTTCTCACAGCAGTAAATGGGATAAAATTCCAAAAGTCAAAGTGTTTTGCCACAGGACTATCATTAATATTATCATTTTGTTATTCTTATTGAAGTCTTAAAATAGAAAATAACATAACCTGTGCCTGCAAACCTCTACTTCATAAAATAAATAATTAAAATACCTATTTTTTCCAAACAATCTGTTTTCCCATTATTAATTTACCTAAAAGTACTGATGTCACTTTGGTTTTTATGATATTAAAAGTTACTTCACAATAACTGACCAAAACATAAATTCATTAAAGTTTTATCCCCAACTACTTTATTAAATTGACAAGTTGTATCCTTAAATGTTGCTGTAATGGAAATTTTGACAGTCTGGTAGATGGAGTTCTTATTCAATTTACAAAAAGTAGCAATCTTTCTATTAGTCAAGTGTATCTATGATTGGTCATTATTTTCACACCTTACTCATTCATGAATTCTTTATAATTAAGCATAGAGCAGATTTTTTATGACTGTGAAAAGCTTGCAGTACAAACATGGTTGTGACATGACAAGGCACATCAAAATTCTGGAAAACATCGGTCACAGCAAGGCATGTTTATGTTATAGAATTTGTGGCAAGCTTTTGTTAGGGAATTCTCAGTTTATTCTCAACAGACCTTTGTGCATGATTTAACAAAGAACAAAATCCCTTGTTAACCATCATGATACCAGACACTGTAAGAGGACAACATTTTTAGTTTTATCTCAGATCCACTATGAAATTATTTTCTGACAATAAATTAAGAAGAAACTCACCTGAGCAACACTAATATTACACTTTCTAGCTAATTCTTCTTTTGCTTCCTCACTTGGATATGGATTACTCAAGTGTGAGTAGAAATATTCATTCAAGATTTCTGTTGCTTGCTTACTAAAGTTGCGTCTTTTTCTCCTAGATTGAAGCATGATGAAAAACTGTCATTAGTTAACTCTTAATTAGAAAATTTTGAAGACCTACTGTGTGGAGGGCTTGATAAATATTTATTTTATCATCAGTACAATAACTGCTTAAGTTTCAGGACTACAGTGAGTGCTTTAAATTACATTAATATCAAAATAATCATCTCAAATAACTTGAGCTTCCAAGTCTATACCAAGCTGTATTGAGTTATATGTAGAAAGAAAAATATCTTAAAACCAGGGGCCCATTATCAAGTTAAGTTAATTTTACTTGTACAATGATAAAATCTTCAGGTATATTGTAAAAAACATCCCAGAATGTTGTATTTTACCTTGCATCTAAGAATCTTGATCTAAGTATCATGACTGCTTCACATGTACTTTGTTTGAGCTGCATTTGAATGGCACTAAATTTCCGATGAATAATTCCAACCATTCTTTCAATTTCCTTGGGTGATATAGGGCGTGTACGGGACTGCTCTCGTAGTAAATTCATTACATGTGTTGTAAACTCACTGCAAGCCTAGAATAATAATAAAATAAAAATTAATAAAGCTTGAGAAAGCTAGACTTAGAATAAGATCTTGGCATAGAGAACAATATTACTGTCAATGTTACTGGCGTGCAGTACCATAAGCCACCCAAAAGGTTAGCCAGTCAGATAGTGAGAATTTGTTTCTCAGATACAAATAGTTCTTTTGCAACTGAATTTATGCAGCACAAATTCTTTCTGAGTGGTTGATTTGAACTTGTAAAAAGTACGTTGTGGATTTATGGTAGTGCATGTATCACACGGTAACAAAATCTAATTCAAAATCAGATCTGTGGCTGAAATACAAAGGTATATATTAATTTTACCTGTTCGTATTTTTCCAGTTCAGTGTGATAAATCTGTCTTATTTGGTTTAGTTTGTTTCTATATTCAGAATGTTCTGATTGGTTCTCATGTACCCCAGCTGCAGCAGCTGCAGCGGCAGCTCCACCCTTCTCTGGCCCAGCCACCCCTTCTGCCAGGAGCATATTGTCCAGGCGCATGAGCTGCGGGTCTGGTGGTTCATCTTCTTGGGATCCACGAATACTCAATACTGTTTGAAAGAAACAGGGATATTCATTAAAACAATCACTGTATGAGCAGAAAGTGTATATAGTTCTATATATTATAAACTTGACTTAAATTGCCCTACTTCATTCTCAAAATCATGAATAATTAATTACAAGAAAAAAAAGTAAATCACCACTATGTGGCTTGGATACATGATCTTAATCAGTATAAAATTTTCCCAAATTTTGCCTTGATTTTCTCTGAGAATTTTTCATCATTTGAGAAACTAGATCAAGCACTTGAAAGAGTGTATCATCTCTGCTGCACCTTGTTTTTATCAATCCACTTCTTGATATTTGAATGTTGGATGAACACTCTTAACTCATGTTTGATGTATTACTTATGACATCAAGTCAAAATCATCTATTGTTTAAATGCTAAAGATCAGAACAGTAACAACACAAAGAAAAATAATATCAAAAGTTTGTTTTGTTGACTGTGGAAAAGCAAGAACAGTCACCAAATACAGTAAAAAATGTGCACTGAACATCAGTACATCTTATATTTATAAACCAAACAAATTGAGAGCAAACTTTTTTTAGGCACAGTGAATTTTGTTTCATATTTCTACATAAATAAAAATAAAATAAATCTCTTTATTTAAGTGCCTAGTCATTCTAGTACTTTCGCACTAATTGGGGGCACTATCACTCACACACACTACCACTACATTAACTGTTTTAAGCATACAACTCTCAGCTCACATGTTGATTTTTACGGAGGGAGGAAAACTGGAGAACCTGGAGAAAAACCCTCGTGGCAAGGGAGAGAACAACACATCTAACAAACTCTACTCACATGTGGCATCCGCAGGGCTCGAACCAGTGACCCGACCCGCTGGACCACTGTGGTGAAAGGCGAACATTTTACTGCTATACCACCCATGCCACCCAAAACCTCAGTTGTCAAAAACTCTGTCCCCCTGATAAAAATGCTATGACATCATAATGAAATAGGGCAATTAACACATTGGCCCTGAACCAATCAAAGAAGAAGAAAATGAATAATCTCTTATCAAAGTGAAAGATATAGATACTGTTTATAAACCACTCAGACAAAAATGAGTTTTTGGACTTAAATCTAAAGTGCAATCTTTAAATAGATAACATTAACTTCAAAAATACTTTTGTTCATGAAAAACAAAACATCATTAATAATTTAGAGTTAAGATAAAAGTTAATCCAAAAATCCAAAATAAAAAACATATTTAGATATATCAAAAATACATAAATTCAAATATAGAACCTGTGAAAAAATGGAAAAAGTTATATCATTTGTAGTCATAAAGTATTTTTTCATTTTTTTTAAAAGTAAGAAACTCTTTGTTCCTAATCAATATTAATATGTCAGTTACTGAGAGCAGTCATTTAATTAAATGTAGAGTTTAAATGCATCATTGGTATTATCTCTTACTTTGGTGTCCCTTTACAATCTTTAGATTAAAAATAATTTTTTAATGATTTTCTATAATTTCTTATAAATTTCATAAAGGTTATATTTTACAATGAAAAAAAAAAAGATAGATAAAATTGCGACATAAATTTTACACTTTTTCTTTATTCTTCCCAGGTTGAACTTCTTGGCAAGATTTGTGCCAAGATCTTATCATGATCTTGAAAGATCTCATCATTTATGCAAGCTTGTTTTTAACAAGATTTTTTGCAGTCTTGAGTACTATATTTAGATGTGCATTTTCGAGAAAAACAAAGGTAAAATAAAAAGAATAGATTAAAGTAACAGGAGTGAATTCAACTAAGCCATAAACCATTGTTGAAATGCAAACAAAGGAAGCAGGTTACAGGTATTCTAAACAATTGAAGGTTGCTTGAGTCTTAATTAATGGTTGATTGCAAAGCCAATAAAGCACAGCACATTGTTTTTTAATAAACAAGAATTTTTTACATGTATTTTAAGATATATATATAAATATATATACCTTATCTATTTGAAAACCTCTGGAAAAAGGCCACATTTTTTCTTAGATAAATATTTAATCCTTTATGTACAAAACTCACTTTTGAATTTAATAGAAATCTATAAGTGAAATTAGCAAAAGAAATTGAAGTTTTAAGTATATTCTTTTTATAAGTTTCATGATTTTCAGATTAGAATATAATATAGTTGAGTTTAATGGTTACAAAAACACACACATACACATGACAACACCTGAACAAACAATAGACTGCCTCAGTTATTAGAAAGAGCTAAGCCTAATCACACTTTTCATTGACTCCCCAATCGAAAAGAAACACAAATGAAGGCAAAGCTCTTGTTCATCATGTCGTGACAACATCCCCTTAATGAACTGTTTTAAAGTGAATTATGGTTGGACTTAGTGAGAGGGCAATCAATCTTCTAAAAGAAAATACATTTTAATGGTTTATCATAAACCCAACTAAAAAGCCAATATCCAAAATCCCAAGTGATTTTCCTCATTATATATTTTTTCCTACAGTAGATAGGATAAGAAAAAATTCTAAGTTGATGATGAATAAAACGGATAGGTGGGTGTAAAGAAGTTTTGATTAAAAAATTTTTTTTCAATAGCTTCATGAACAAAACCTGAATTTTCATTGCTATAAGAGGTACTAGCACAACCAAAATATACACATAAAAGCGAGTGCATATGATAAATTTATTAAGGAAATCCAGTATACGATGTCTGCATAACCTACAATTTTTCTTGCCTTATTACATATAAATTTGGATGGCTTTCATGACCAGTAAAGATATCAAATATTCATGTATAATTTTAGTTTTATAAAAAAACTCTTAAAATGCTGATAGGTACTTTGAATGAAAGTTGCTATATATTAATATCTTTTTTAACCTTACTTTTTGGTACATTTGAGGTTTTTTATTTCTCGAATCTGAATTACTCTTTACATAATTCCTTTATTAACTTTTTGTATTCACCTCGTCCATTGCGAAAAATCTTTAAAAAAAAACAAAGTAAAAAGAAAAAGTACCTATACTATCAACATTGAGTAAGCCTTAATATTACAACTGAAAAAATATAAATAAAAATAAAAAATGGATGTGAAAAAGCGTTCCAGAGGCATTCAAGTCGACTCCTCAATCCAATATTAAATAAAAAATGCCCAATAAAAAATTCTTTTGTTCGTGAAGATATTTTAATGGCTTTTTACACCTGAATTGAAGAATAATCCAAAAGAAATGATTTTTAAAATAGAAATGTGGTCTTTTGTTAAGAGAAGAAGGTGAGAGACAAAGGGATAAACAGGATTGTTTTATGCATTACGCGGTAAATTCCCAAGCACACTTTCGTGATCCACGTTAAAAAATAGACGCGATCCAATTCTGTCAACGATTTAACTTGTCCTTCTAAGGATTAAAGATTGACCGCTAAGATATTACTTTAAATGAGAAAATAAGGGATAGACAGTAGATCTGTCTAGGTTGTTTGAAATTCTTGAAAAGCTAAGCATATGAACAACGATCAAAGCTCGATGCTGTGCGCTGCATGATTTTTGCACCCAAAATGTTTATGTCTTTTTGGTACTTTAGTGTAGTGCCAATACTAAACGGAAACATTATCAAAGGAACGTCAGATCGCCGAAGCGAAAACCGACATCAGAATTTAGATTATAAGAGAAAATTTCACCTAGAATTAGGCGGGATCATAGGACAAGAGGAATCGTAAACCGCTCGCCACACAAGAAACTTTTTAATGAACTCGTTACAAGAACCTTCACGGGTAGATTCATTTACGTTTACGCTACGACCACAAAAAGATATCACAGCCACTACATCGGGATTACGACAAAACTACGATCGTAATTGAGTCGACGAGGAGATCGAACTTTACCTGTTTTTTCCTTGATCTCGCAGAGAACATTGAAAAGGGCGGGCTTCATGCGATGGCAGTTCAAAGCATGTTTCCTATGTGAATGTGTTGAGAAAACAATACATTAACATAAAGCATGGACTGTTGGACAGCTAATAGTATACACAATCACAAAAATGAACGATTTCTTGTCACGGTGGCTCAAACTTGATGCCTCGATTATTCGAACAGCAAACGGTGTTCGATTTCAAAGTTGACTGGTGCACTCACTTGGCTTGTGCTTCATCCAGTGACTGATCTGTGATGCTCATAATCTGTTGCAAAATATCACCGATATCTTGCTTACGGCCGTCTAGATCGTCCGTTTGTTTCATCTCGGTTCCTTGTTGGCCATGCATCATCGATACAGAACTCACAGGCATCGGTGCAGTATGCATTAATCTATCATTTCCTTCCATAGAACCTCTTAGCTCGTCTTCCTTCGGCAAACAATCCAAGATGTCGTCTCACAGTACCTGAATTTGATCGATCAAAACCAGACGCTAGGCCGCCTTTTGCACTTTCAACTTCAAAGTATTACTTAGGAACAGGTTTCCCCAGCTGAATGGAAGTGATGTTGATGTCGTTCGGGATAGCTGTTACTTTTTTTTGTGAAAGAGTGTTACGCGCGGTTGGCGGTCGTGTTCTCGAGCTGCCACTCAACTTGTGTTTGAAGCAACGACGTGTCAATATTTTCCGCGTGGGTTCAACTTGATTGACAGCTCTTGTACTCATTACCATATCCAACTTTCAACACATTTCCCCCAAAAAACACTTCAAATCATCCCTTATCAATTTTCTATCGACTGAAACACCTACAAGAGGATTTAAACTAGATTAACTACGAGGAATATTTTTTATTAAGAAGGCTTAAAGAGCAAACGAAGCCATAGAATCTAATTCAGTATATCCAAGATGGCGGACTCGTTTGAGACAATACGTCAATATCCATTTTGGTTGTCATAGTAACAGACACCAGGTGTTGGATGATGGGTCAAGACAAAGGCGAAGTGATAAGTGAAGGCGGTGAAATCCATGAAAAACAAATATGGTGCCCTTTGGCTTGTCCCTCATTTTCGTCAAAATTTTGGACAAAAAACTGACAATTCTGAAGTTAACTAATAATACATGAAATGGTTAGACAGCTTAATGCTCTTTTTTTCTAAGACAGAAATGTCATTAAAGAAACCTCACGTTGTTTGAAGGACTCACTATCAAAATTTTTTTGTGTTAATTCCATTTGAAATGGGTAGTTTTTGGCATTGAAAACCCGAAAATATTCATTTTGGATATTGTATTTTCCATTATTTTTAAAATTAATATTTTATCAGGCATCTCTTAAGCTGCAATCACAAGTATTCTAACACGAATTATCACGCTTGTTCTGGTTATAAACTATTAAATAAAGATGCTAATTCTGAACTTTAACTTTTTTTATTGTTATTATCTTATAGTCTATTTTTACCTTTATTACATGAAATGGAAAGTGGAATATCCCGTGGTTTCATTGCTAAAAAGTTAATTTGCTTTAGATTATTGATTTTTGTTCTTTTGGTGAAGATAGGTTTCGTGACAAGCTCTTACCAAATTAATTGAATCTTTAATAAAAATGCGAAAACGAACAAATAGGCTTCTCGTGGAGGCACAGCAAACTGGCGAATCTTAATTGATGTTCAAGTTCGTTACTGACTGGAATTTCATACATAGTACTCTTTTTAAAATGTTTTATAGTTCCTTTTGGGCTAAAAACAAAAGTTATTGACATTTTTTTTAAACATTTGTTCAAAATATGTGGGAGGGTTTACGATGCGATCTTTACAAAATATTACTAGTATAGGGCTGCATTCATTATGTATGGCTGAGGTGAAGGGGGGGGGGGGGCAGTTAAAATTCAGGTGGGATCTGAAAATTTTCTTATCAGCTAATGGAGGGATTTAAATTGTTTTTGGAAATTAGGGGGAAGATGCAAAATTTTATTAAAGCCTACCCTGAGAGGATATTATGTTTTTTTCTCATTACAAGGGATCTTAATTAAACTTTTCCTAGTACTAAAAATTTCACCTGACCCCCGTCCCCCCTTGCCATACATAATAAATGCAGAATGTAGCCGAACCACTACACAACGGTGATCGGTCAAATTTCCTCAACAAAAAATATTTGCTATCAATTATTTATAGTTTTCCTCAGAGCCTGACGACTAAAAACTGTACTTTCAGCTCAAAAACAATTAAACCCTTATACACAAATAATCATAAGAGAACATGGTGCTTCATAATTGTACCTTGTGTAGGTGTCTTAAGCCCTGAGTTTTGCTCCAAGAAATATTTAAATCAGAGTTGGGCCAGTTATAATCATTTATAATTTACTGGGGCATCCTGAAGCTTGTGTAGATACGTTCTTACCAGTTTACTCGGACTACCTTCATTATGAATCTTGAAAAAACACGAGAAAGTCATGTTCCGGGACTAAAAATGTTTTAAAATAAAATCACCTACAACTAACTTTACAAGTACTTTGTCAATGGTTGTCATGGTTGTCAATCTGTGAATCTTGACTCAGGTCAATGTTTTATTGTCTTTTTTGGAACCAGGTTTACAAACCACCAGTTTAACTGAAAAATGACAGAAATTCTAACATTTCAGTACATGTTCTCAAAATAACATTGTATATATTTTAATTTAATGGTTGATTGATTGCATTTGGTAGATTTATTGACTGGGAAGTTTTGATTGATTGGTATACTAATAGTTTTTACTTGCACTGAGATAATCTTTCTCTATTCCAATCAAGTCACCAAAGAAGGAGAGTTATTGATAGTCTTTCGTTAATCCATCAGTTTCAGCAATCTTAAAAAATTCAATAAAGACTTACGCATAGAGTATGAAAGAAAGAAAGAATGTGCAATTATTAATTGCACTAACATTTTTGCTTTTGTGGCCACGTGAAATGACGACGGTGGTCCCGTCTGGCCTGAAATACAGCCGACCGATTAGTCAGAGGCCACGAAGTACGATTAATGATTTGTTTGAATGTCTAGTCAAACTTCCCGGCTGTAAAAGTCGCAACTCTCATTTTTCATTTCTTTAATTCTTTCCGTTAAAAAAAAGAATAAACGTAAAATTGACAGGCAGAATTCCTCGTTCTAGGAAATGCCGAAAAATAAATTTAAAAAGCATTTCGTTTACTTTTTGGGGTCTTGAGTGAAGGAAGCAAAAAGCACGCACGAATTATTATTTTTTAACCATTTAAAAATAAATGAACAGTTCTAGAAGCAGCTGAGTTACTCCACGTGTTCCTGAAGTACTTAAGTCTTAATGTCCAATCAAAATCTAGAATAAGATCTGCCGATCCTAAGCCAGTTTCTCATTGGTCAGCCAGATAAAGACACGTGATTTATTTCGACAATTTTGATTGGTTGATAGGAATTCAGATCCAACAAGTTTCAGAGCTGAAATATTTGAAAATAACATGACAGTAAACAATGACAAATGCCAAGATTAATGTAATTTTCCCCCAGGTAATGAAACTTTTTTCAAGGAATTCCTCTTTTTTATGAATAAATGGAAAACACACAAAAAGGATTGAATCTCATTCACAAATGAAATGAGAGAAAGTATTTCCGTCTTGGTTGATTGTCAAATGGCGCTTGGTTCCCCGAAGCCAGTTCGGTGTAAACTCTATGACATGTTTGTAGACAGCAAGGTTTAAGTGTTGGCCTCGGGGCTAGCTGAGACGATGTAAGGTTTTAATACAAAGCGGCAAGGATGGTTTGCTCGTACTAGCGGGAATGAGTCATCAAACTAAACACGACCTATTTATAAAGCTTCTATTCCCTGGAGCACCCTCACGTGCCAGCAGTTAACGTACTCCACTATGAGGATTGATTGATCAATGAAGCCATTTTAATGCCAGTCGTTTGTCAAATCCCACAGGGAGCCCAAGTTGATTATCATTTTCGCCGGGAGCTTAGGCGAAGTGGGAGAATATAGGTAGACTAGAGAATGATAGGGGTCACCAAAGAATGACGTGAAGATGATGTGGAGATCTGTTAAATAATTTGTGACACTCCTTGGAGCCCGAATAAAATGGTTTTCCGTGCCGGGCAGTTGACACTCAGATGTACCTCCGCCTGGAGCCCGAGTAATTGGACATCACCTTTAAAGACAACTAAAGACCGTCACTTGCTCCCTTTTATAACATAATTCCACTCTGAAGGTGGCCGACTACTTTAGCAAAAATTAATTAGAAAACTTTCTTAGATAGCTATACTATACAGAATTTAACGCTTATTCAAAATAAATGGCGTCCCGAGCTCGTTTTCGAGATATTGAATTTTGAATATTACCATCTTGACCAGTTTTGGAAAGAAAAATGGCGAAAACCAAGCTTCACACAAAATAATTCATAACTCAAAAATTATAAAAACTATGGAAGAAATTTTCTCAGAAAATCTACTTTAAACATTATTTACGAGAACTGCATTAAAATATTTAAGAACGCTTTGGGAATAAGCTCAAAATTCAGCATTACGTTCGCTTAATGAACCAGAAATCAATCTCAAAAGATAACAACAAAAACAGCTACACAATGCTTTTTTATAAGATAAAGTAGTTTTTGTCATATTTTGTAGAAAGATTGCTTTTTACATGTTCTTTCAGAAAAGTGAAAGAAAAATATAGGGTCCTGTGCAAAATAGTAGGGTTTTGCCCTGTTAAAGTGGTTCCCTAATAAAATTTTGGGTGAAATTCGGTAGCTTAGAGTCAGCCACCTTAATAAGGGTACACTGGCATATACGCTAACAAAAAAAACTTGATATGTCTAATATATGACAGTAAGTTGAGCCAGAAGACCAAAGACCATACTAAAGATTAGAATGAAAATGAAAATAGGACGTAAGACGTTGCTATGCCAACGATAGAACACTTCAAATGTGCGCAAAGGTTTTCATTTAAAACATCATAGCTCAAAAACCGTTCAGTAAAAATCTTTTAAAATTGGCTTATTTTGACTTTATGACTCATTCTTTGATTTGGACAAAAAATCTCTTAAATAAAATCCACATGCAAAGTTTAAAGAAATAAATTTTATCGACCAGTTTTTGAGTTATATTAGTTTGAATGTGAGATTTTTGGGGACAAAACTTTTATTTTGCAAGTTCAAATGATTTTGAATACGTCATTAAGAGCGCGCGCACGAAAACCGTTTCGAGCCTCCTTAATTGTGCAAGTTTTTCATTAAGCAGGAATTAACGTTTGTGAGGTGAACGTTTGCGCGCGAAATATAATTACTCCAGTCGCCACGCCGACAGAAAATAGGATGCACAAAAGATGGACGTCCTACCAAGATGAGAGTGAGACCAGCTAAGGGGTAGAATTCCTTTGTTGCAGTTGTTCTTAATTTGAAAGCTTCGGCAATAAAGGAAGAATACATCAAAATATGATTGAAATAAAATAACTAATAAAAGAAAATCTGTAACACCGTGAAAAAAAAGAAAGATTAAATATACGCAGCCTATACTAGTTTACTCGCTAGTTTCCATTTAAAATATGATTGAGTTAACTAAGTGCAAAAGTCCATGGTTGTCATGGAAACAAGGATATGCTATTTCAGCAAAACAAATGCCGTTTGCAGGTAATAGAAATTATTTTACAAGAAACAGGAAGTTCTACAGGATGAAGCACACATCAATTTTGATTACGCGTACAGTAGGTATTGGAAGTTCACTGTGAACTGCAAGATCAATTTCATTTCATTAAGATGTCTCTCATTGTTGAGTTCTATTGGTCAGTCCCACCTGATCGCAATCGAATAATAGGAATTTCTGTTTATTTTGTTTATTTGATATAGCTAGCTGAAAATCCATTTAGAAAGCATACAAATACGAACAAAATCAAATTGGTCCTCCCCATTTGAACCGATCAAGTTTCGTGGGCTGAACAGAACATCAGGTTTAGTGTAAGAGAAATATTTACAAGTTCTTCGCATCATCGCTTGTTCTTGCAAGACGTGAAGTTAAACTGACAAGTGTGTTGAGGTGAGTTTCTTGGTTGGAATGACATCTTAACTCTTATAATGACTTTTAAGTTGTAGTTAATGTCCGATATTAAGAGCACTCTTGCTAGAAAAGAGATTTTCAAACGGTCCGTCCGTTGTGTAAACAATCAGCTTCATCTAGTTCAGGCCGTTCATGAATGAACATGTCCAATCAATGAACATCCTAAAAGACCTTAGAAATAAAAGAAAGGGACGTGCTTCGATTACAACAACCCCTGGCGCGAAAAACAGTAGACTGACTCGAATTATTTATTAAACTTTTATGAAGGCATTAAAATATAATTCCAATAATTTAGCCAGTTCATGCATTCAAAGTAGAAAATTGCTTGCAATTCATAAAGATTTCTTTTGACTTCCCTAGCGTTCCTTCCTGTGAGTAGTCTTTACTCGTCAACTTAACTGACCTCTTTAGCCGTTTGGCACCCTGAGGTAGTTCAGGAAGTTGTCTTATAATGAAAGAAATCAATTATACGTTTATGATGAATAATTTTGTAAAAGTTGGAAGGGAGGAAGAGCCGTGCAGGAACGTCCTGTGAATGTTGACTCTGGTATCGCAGTAAGAACGTCGCCCAATATAATGCATATGGAGGGGACAAATTCAGCCTTAGCTGTGCTTTACCGTAACCGTAACTGTGCGATGTTATTGAATGATTTTACGCGAAAAAACAGGAAGCCATTTCAGTGTTACTGCATATCAGTAAAGTACAAGAAACTAGACCGCTCTAAAAACAGCATAACCTCAAGTGTCTGTATTTCGTGGTGGAGTTTCTAATAAACGACCCACTAATAGCACATCACCAGATAAGGAAAGAAATATTGTAAAAACAGTGAATTTGAGATTACTTTTATCATTGGTATAGCATTTATGTCTAAGCTTTTATCTCGCTTATCTCTGTACTATCTCTTCATTTCTTACCGACCAGTGTTAATTAAGTTGGTTTCGTTTAATCATACAATGTTTTTCTTTCTCTTTCTTCCTGCACGTCTTTAGCTTTGGGCTTTTATTCTCTTCAGTGTTTTATCATTACTTAATATTGTTAAGTGCTCTCTGAAACAAAATGGTGATGAAACTGGCCTGTTCAAAAAGCCTGATGAGCTGGCTCATCAAAAAAAGATGCCAGAATCATTAATCCAGTGAGTACACAGAGTCGGGGCGTTTATCCAGTAGGAATACCTTACGCTGTAATAATCTTCGACCGATCTTAATTTTACAGTAAGTTCAAAATAGCTTAGGCGTTTTCCATCTGTGGGTATTGGGATTATGGGATTATACCTATTTACCAATGCGCCTAACTTACAGCTTAAAAGCCGTGCGATGATGAGATGTGTACTCAGCCCGCACTGGATTACGGGTGGATGCCTGATACGTGTAAAATATGAAAAGTTAGAGTACAGGATTGGTTAATTTGCAATTGCTATAGCTTACATAAGACATATTCTTAAATTGGATATGAAGATTTTTTCAACTGTATCCTGAAATTTTAGATTTTTCTTTCATTTTAATTGACTAATTTGGGACCATACATCCAGACTCGATTGCTGAAGCGTCGAATGGCAGAGCGAAACCATTTACGGGTCAGCTGGAGATTTCGGCTCCAACACCGCTATCCATAATGACTAATCAGGGA
>WUAP02126966.1:134-14696 GCA_015163945.2 Stichodactyla helianthus | reverse complement strand
ATTAGTTACATTCAATAATGCTGTAACTGTGGAATGTAAAGTGCGAAAACCCGACTGATGTTTACTTAAAAGACTATTGTTATTCAAATACTGGTAAAATTGATTATAAACTATTCTTTCACAAATTTTCGATGTAACTGGTAATACTGAAATTGGTCTATTGTTCTGAGGGTCAGTTCGCTCATTGGCTTTAAATAATGGAAATACTTTTCCCAATTTCCAATTGGTAGGGAAAATGCCAGTATCGATGGATTTGTTAATAATAACAGTAAGCGAAGAGGCAATAACAGAGGCTGCATCTTTTAAAAGTCTACAAGAAATGTTATCTAGGCCAGTAGCTTTATTTAGAGGCAACTGACTAAGAAGTTTAAAAACAGTGTCTATTGAAGTATACTGTAAGCTGAAAACTTTAGGACAAGGAATCATATACGATTCAAAGTTTATACTACTTTCAGATAAAATAGATGCAAGATTTGGGCCAATATTTGTGAAAAAAGTATTTAGAATATCACAAGTATCAGTATTCTCAGTATAAGATAAATCATTAACTTTGAGTTCACTTATAGAAGTATTATTAGAATTTTTACGATGTGTCCGAGTTGGTTAACAGTTTTCCAGATTTCTTTTGGATTACTAAAATTGGATTCAATTTGAAAACGATAGTAACTGGCTTTGACTTTCTTAATTCTGTTGTTTACCTGGTTTCTTGCCTTTCTGAAAGCATCCCATAATTTAGAATCACAAGACGAAATCGCTTTCTTTTTTAAATATATCTCGACATATAATTAGTTTCCTTATTTCAGGTGTAAGCCAAGGAGATTTCTTGTTCCTAATTCTCCGAGTTAGACAGACAGACAGACAAGACAGACAGACAGACAGAGGGGAGAATTGGGTGGCAGAGAGAAGGGAGAGGTTTTGCCATTGAACGACATAAAAAACTAACATCTCGTTCTAATGAAGCCAAGTACTATTGAAGCAAACAGTGGTCTGCGCATGCGTCAGCCTGGAGGCACACGTCTCTTTTCTCGCCCAATTAACAATAGACTCTTCTCCAAAATGGCGGCCGCAAATTCGAGTTAAATTTAAAAACGAAAAGGTGAACGTTATGTTTATAGACATTGTTGTTGTGATGCTAATGTGCCAACCATTTTAACAATAGGTTTCGTTACGTTGCTTTGTTGGTTGGCCATTTAAATGACAATTAGCAAAATACGTCATCGTACACCCACCTATACCAGCACTAGAAACAGCACATTAATTTTAGTAACCCTACAAAGATTCATTATGTCAGGTGTTATATCGGCCGAGAAAACATAAGTTGAAATTTGACAAATTTACAGACGTTTGTATGACTGGAGGTATGCGCCATTCACCCAGCCATACAAACGTCTGTAAATTTGTCAATTTTCATGCAACCTTAAGCCTGGTTCTCACGCAAGCATAAGCGCAAGCAACATACGCAGACTCAGTACTGCATTGATCACCGAGGTGTGAGAAAAGACAAGTACCGCTAATGAGCAGTACCCTACTGAGTCTGCGTATGTTGCTTGCGCTTATGCTTGCGTGAGAACCAGGCTTAAGTTTCCTCGGCCGATATAACACCTGAAATAATGAATCTTTGTAGTGTTACTAAAATAAAGGTGCTCTTTCAAGTGCCGGTATTAGTTTTTCACTTCGTTTAATTTTAACTTATTTTAATTTGCCACCATTTTGGCGAAGTGTTTATTAGACCGGCAGCCCGAATGAGCTACGATTAATATCCCTTCTTGTAGCCTATGGGGGCGAAAGGTCTAATTGATTTAGTATAAACAAACTAGTCGGACAGTGATAGGGAAAAAACAAACAAACAAACGAAAAAAACAACAAAAAAAACCCCGGGACAAAACTGGCAAACAAACACAAAGGTGCTTCAAATCAACACGTCTGTTCCGCAGATCAATTAAAAAACAATCCTGGAGGTGCACCCCCTCAAAAAATCCTGGAGGTGCACCCCTTAAAAAATCCTGGAGGCGCACCCCTAAAAAAAAATCCTGGAGGTGCACCCCCTCAAAAGAATCCTGGAGGTGCACCCCCTCAAAAAATCCTGGAGGTGCACCCCCTCAAAAAAATCCTGGAGGTGCACCCCCTCAAAAAATCCTGGAAGTGCACCCCCTCAAAAAATCCTGGAGGTGCACCCCCTCAAAAAATCCTGGAGGTGCACCCCCTCAAAAGAATCCTGGAGGTGCACCCCCTCAAAAGAATCCTGGAGGTGCACCCCCTCAAAAAATCCTGGAAGTGCACCCCCTCAAAAAATCCTGGAGGTGCACCCCCTAAAAAAATCCTGGAGGTGCAACCCCTCAAAAGAATCCTGGAGGTGCAACCCCTCAAAAACATCCTGGAGGTGCACCCCCCTCAAAAAAAATCCCGGATTCGTTCCTGTTGTTTACCTTCCTCCTACATGGATCTTACAAGGACTTAAGATCCATGCTTCGTACAAATTACAAGAAGAACCAACATGAAAAAATAATTTACGATAAATGGACAATTTGCACGTTTTTTCAATTTCCGAAACAACAAGTAAAAAAAAAAAAACAATCTTCTGACAAAGTTTGAGGAAAACGTAATTACTGTAACTTATAAAAAATTTCTTTCCGTTTTTGTTCTTATCATTTGAGAGCGATTTTTTGGCTCATTAATCGAAATTAATGCTGAATTTTGAGCTTATTTTCGAAGCTTTCCTAAATAAATAATTTTTATGTATAGTTCTCGATATAGTCATAGGTAGCAATCCGCAATGCATCTTCCCGGAAATACCCATAATTCTCCTTGATTTAGCGCGTGCAAGCGAGGTCAGGGTCTGGTTAGGGACAAAGTACATGAAGGAGACTACGGAAATTGAACGGAAAACAAACAGCGTTTTGTCAAATGTGGATTAGTACAAATCAGTACATCTTTTTACTAATGCGATCTCTCTTTACATGTAGTTCTTTTTTTATACTTTTTAACATGTTTTTTTAGGTCTAAGGTGAATGGGCTGATTGCTTCTGCTGCAGGAGACGATAGTATTCGCATATTCAAAGAGGTATGTTACGTAGGTTGATGACTGATGATGACGGGAATGATGATGATGATGATGACTGACGCTGCTGCTGAAGCAGATTTTGTACGACTGTGAAAAGCTCGCGGCACGATCTGTGCCGTAAGCGTGTCCTACCAAGACCGTGATGTCTTCTTGAATTTTGACGACGACGACGACGACGACGACGACATACACAAATTTCCTCAAAACTACGATCGGTTTTCAATGTTTTTTACCCTGACCTCGCTGGCGCGCGCGAATCCTAAAGAATTAAGGGAAACTTGGGGAAGGAGCATTCATTTGATATTTCAATTTTAATTAACGAATCTGGAATCAAGGCCCCTGTGCGGCTATTGATTCTCACTTCATATGATAAAAGATACTACCCGACTAACCTTAACTGACTTACTGACCAAACTTGAAAATTAAAACAGATAAAGTTTCATTTCTGTTATAGAATAATGAATTAATCTCAGTAGGACAGTTCCATCAGTAGCCTATCACAGATCTATCTCCTTCAGTAATACATTTTTTTCAGCTGTTTCACCATATTTTAACAACCCATCTTTTTCCTTTTTCTTTTGATTACTTCAACGAAACACCTGATTCACTGTAAATGTCTTCATTCAAAGATGTCTGACAACACAACCAACTTCAGCTCCAGCCTCGGGAGTAGAGGAGAGTTCTGTTTGCAATCGTTGCGATATTCCCTGTATCTCGAGCAAAATGATATCTACAACACTTTCAACCTCATTTTTGTCGTCATAAATATTGTCGTCGCTATTGTGTCTTGTACTAGCAATGCTGTCGTCATTTCCACGATATCAACGACACCATCTCTTCGCAAGCCTGCCAACATTCTCATCCTTGGGCTAGCCATTTCTGATCTTGGTGTTGCTGTCCTTTCACAGCCTTGTTTCTGCATTCTAAGTGTCTTCATCATAAAGCAAAACGAAAAGTACTTTTGCAGAGTCGCTTTTGTGTATAACTTCAGCGTATGGGCCTTCAGTGTGATTTCGTTTCTCACCTTGACTGCCATCACAACCGACCGATACCTAGCTGTATCTTTGCACTTGCGGTACTCGCAACTCGTGACTAACGAACGCTATGCCATTGTCCTAATCTTAAACATTGGTTTGGGTATCTTTGCAGCAGTTTCTAACTATCTCTTCTCTTGGAAAGTCTTTGATGCTTATGCTGGCTCTCTTTTTGTCACTCTTTTGATTCTGAATGGATTTTTTATCTTCAGAATATCTCGAGTGATCCACAGACACGCAGTCCAGATTCAAGCCCAACAGCAATCAGTACAACAGTCTCTAGACATGCCCAGATACAAGAAGTCTGTCAATACTATGTACTTTGTGGTTGGAGCGTTTGTTTTATGCTTTATTCCACTTGCAAGTGGACTTATTAGCCTTCCGATACTCCGTGAATGGACTCTGGAATTTAGATGCGTATCGATTTTAACTCAGAGCCTTTTAATGTTGAACGGTGTGCTCAATCCAGTCATCTATTGTTGGCGTATCAAAGAGATACGTGATGCTGCCATTCAGCTTCTTCGACGTACTCCGTTTTTGTCCAGCAGAATTATCCGCCAACCGGGTGGCACGGTTGAACATCGGTCTGTTGAGCGGGAGGTCGTGGGTTCAAGCCCTGGCCGGACCAACCCAGGATCTTAAAATAACTGTAGAGGTGCTGCCTTTGCAATTACATCTGCAAATGGTTAGACCTTCACCGTGGTCATGTTTCTACACTTTTTCTGTAAGCTGCATCGGAGGGACATAATAGAACCACTCAGGGTGTAAAGAAACTCTGGCGGTGACCATCCTCGTGCCAGGCCTCTACTATCGATTTCTTATTAGGCTAATGTGCTAATTGTGGAATGGGTTCAGGGTCTTAAGGGTTTGGATTTCGTGCAATATACCACGAAAGGGACTTCGAGTCCTATTATACATGCAGCACCAGCCTTCGGACAAATTTTAAATAATAAACTGAATATACCCAAGTAGTATGACATGACAAAAATAACGCAGAATCAACTGCAGATAACGAGAGCCAGACAACATCTATATACTGGCATCGTGAATAGACTTCTTTACTTTCTGCTTTACGTATCCCTTTTTCAGAACACCTTAAGATCCTTTGTTTGAAGTTTATCCATTTTAACATATCTTCTCATTGTATCTTCTAAAAACAAAGAAATTAAACTCTAAGGAAATGACAAAGTTAAGAGGTCTGATACACGACCTTCAGATACTTGGATAACCCCAATTAATAGACAGGATTTAGTTTTTATAGTAATTTTTAGTTTTATCAGCTATGCTCACTAACTGTGGTGTTTCTGTGAATGAAAAATTGAGTTCATGGAATAAAGTACGGTATATGGTAATAAAGTATGGTCTAGCTTTAACAAAGCTTAGAAAATTTCGTTTTGAATATCATTCATATGCTTAGTTAATTTGATGCCAAGTTCACTATGTTTGATGGTGCTACGAAAATTGCTACAGAACTTTTTTAGAGGTCTTGGCTCATGGCCTATTTAGAAAATGTGACATCATCTTTTATTCGCCAAAAATCGAAATTCTAATCTTCAAAATTGACGAATTCCAAAGTCAATTTTTTCTACAAGAAATAGCGAAAGGAAATGAAAAAAAAACAAAACGAAAGACTTGATCTAAAATTGATCTGTCTACCATCTGCACCTGCTCAACTGCACCTGATCAACTACCCCATCTTGGTATGATCTCTAACTTTTAGACGTCCTTGGACTGTTTTCTCTGATGAATAAGTCAGCATTAAAGTCAATAAAAAACTGATAAAACCAGTGTATTGTCTCCATCATAGTCAGCAATATAGATATTTCTGTGCAATCCCACGGAATTTATATTAGTTGAGAACATAAACAAGCTGGAAAAGGGAAAAAAGAAATATTTAATTAACTGGCTTTTGTAAAGTTGGATGGCAGGTCCGGGTGTGTGTAAGTAACAGCTTCAGCATCGAACCGGCAGAAAGTCTTTTCAGAGACTGAGTATTGAATTAACTACTTTTTATCACACTTTGATTACATTCACGGCACACAGTGCTTAGATCCTTAATCAAAAATTTTATTTTTTAATTAAAAAAAGTATAATTCTAGTGTGCATGTCAGTTCACTTGATACGGGCAAGCAGGCTGAACCACTTATCTCTTATGTCTTCTTGACTGAAGAAAGGCTGCCGGCATAATTTTGGTGTTATTTCACTGGATATCGGATGCCCAATTTATACAGCTATTTTTAAAAAAAAAGGTGTCGGAGGCACTAGGCAATTGATGGTTCGCCTAACAACTTTTTTTGATATAGCTACATACCACGACAGGCAGGCTGTTTAACTCTTACTTATCTCGCCTTCGGGAATTATAATGGCTTGCGTCTTGGTTTCCGTAAAAAAGTCTGTTTTGGGCGTCGACTCCACTGAAAAGATGTCGTAAAACTTAACCAATTCAAGAACCAAACCTTGTTCGTCGCTTGCCACGATCACCAGATGGAAGTTATCAGTGCATTCGGTTATCATTGCGTTTGCCATCAGTGCAGCAAAGTAGAATATTTGCAAGACAAATTTGAAATTATATTGATCTGCAATGGTTGAATGGTGGGGGTTAATGTAAAATTAACGGTTTATCCGGCCCTACTAGGTTTTTACCGAGACCTTTACCCGCTGTCAAACTTTTTCATAAGAGGCTGGCTTCAACCTAAAGAGAAGAGATTTTGGAAAACAGCGATTCGAAAGCACCAGAAAGTTTTGTGGGTCTCGGGGAATAAGACGTTAGTGATTTACTGCTTGCCCCTGGACGGTGCTATAGCTTTTCTAAACACTGCCAGGCGGAACGTTATCACAAATCTGGCTTTTCAGTCTATATTTGCTTGTAAAGTGAAGAAGTAAAAAGATGTATTAGAGAAATTTTCTGGTGTTACTTTCCGACGAATGTACCACCAGAACTGAGAATTACACAAAAACTGCAGATTGCTTTAAAAACTTCATATGCACACGAAATTCGGTCCTTTGTGTTCGCTTCTTATCCAGTCATTTATTCGTTCATTAGTTAGTGTAAGTTATAAAATACTCTAGTCATTCTCGAAAACGTATCTACGGATTCATCACTGACATTTTCACGGCGATTTTGAAGTCCAATACTACTAGACTAGGTCAACAAGTTACTAAAACCACAGAGCTGAAACTTCTTTCAAAAATACGAAGATTAATTTAGTTCAATTCCCCCCGACTTTTCCCCCCATTTTAAAACAGTACAAGAAAATACTTGTTGTGACACAAATGCAAACGTGTTTTGCGATACGCCAACCCATGTTTACCTAGATCTTCAGACCGGCCGAATGTCACTTTGAGGTGATGAGAAAGATGTGTTGTTATGACTGCAATCACTTACAATCACTGTAATCCCAATTACACGGTTATTATTATAAAATATATATATGTTGTATTCAAGATATCAATAGTCATTCATCATTATCAACATATCTCCATATCTTGACAGTAGAGTCGTCTGAACACGAAGCTAAGATTTGATCGTCTTTCGGGTTCCATTTGATGCAATTTACATCCTGTTCATGTGCCTAAAATGTAACGAAAGAAATAAAAATGTAATGGAAATAGAAATGGAAATAGAAGAATGGGAACAGAAATGGAATTGAATTAATGGAAAGTGATTTAAAGAATTAGAAAGCCATAACTGAAATGAAGCACACAACTTACTTTGTTCTTAACAGCCACAATTTTGAAGGATGGTTGGTTTTTGTTTGAGCTTTCATCCTAACAGAAAGGGAGTTTGATTATCACCGACCATTATCATCATCGTCGTCGTCATAACCACCACTATCATCAGCATTAGCAGCGTCATTGTCATCATCATCATCATTATCATTATCATCACCATCATTATCATCATCATCACCATCATTATCAGTAGAGCAGATTTCGTATGACTGTGAAAAGCGCGCGGCACGAACACGATCGCGACACGGTCAAGGTACGACAAGGCACGTCAAAATTCTAGAAAACATCACGGTCGCGGAAAGGCACGCTTACGACACCGATCGTGCCGCGAGCTTTTCACAGTCATACGACTATCTGCTCTAGCAGCAGCGTCAGTCATCATCATCATCATCATCCCCGTCATCATCAGTCATCAACCTGCGTAACATACCTCTTTGAATATGCGAATACTATCGTCTCCTGCAGCAGAAGCAATCAGCCCATTCACCTTAGACCTAAAACGTTAAAAAGTATTAAAAAAAAGAAATAGATGGAAAGAGAAATTGTTAGACTTTCTAAAAGTCCTTTTCGGTTTTTTTTTTCGAGGCTCGGGTTGTGATTCGCTCCCAAACAAACACAAAGAGGTCGACTTGTTGCAAGTCTAAGAAATTGTATGAGTAAAGAGAAACTAAACGAACTGATTTTAATCTGTTAATACTATAGCATTTAGAATAGATCTACAAACCAGTCCACGTCGTAGATTGTTCTGCCATGATATCCTGAAAGGACACAAACACACTTCATCTTTGGGTCCCGTCCAACAGCAACAACCCCTGAAATATGGAAAATCTGGTCAGTTTTCAACACAACCCAAAAAATTAACGAAACAAACAAACGAAAAACAAAAAACAAATAAACATATAAAACAAACAAACAAACATATTCGAAACGCAAGCTGAATATGCACGTTTTATTCAGTGTTTGCTTGTTTTTTCCCCCCATTACATATTGTCATTTATCAAACACCATAGAAAATACAGCCAATGAGAATCCAGGAAAGCCGTTGTATATTAGTCGGTATTCCACTCTTCCTTCCCATCATGCATTTGTATTTTCTATGGTGTGGGATAAAATAGTTATGCAATGCTTTCTCAAGGTACACCATGGAATATCCCCTGATTCACTTAATTGTATTCCCTGTGTGTACAGACGAGCCTTTAGTCAAGTGACAAGTGGGATATTCTATGGTGTAGCCATGAGAAAGCACTGTATAACTAGTATGTACCTTCTTGGTTGCCTGGAGGATATGACTGCCATACTCTTAATGTTCTGTCATCACTACAAGAAACTAGAAAGAAAAAAGACAAAAGTTAATTCACAACCATTTGCTATAGATTATTGTATCAATAAACTTACAGTTGGAAACATCTTATGGAAAATTAATCAATTCTTACCCAATCTGTCTCCTTTGGCATTGAAACTCATTGACCAGACTGTTGACCCATGACCCTCTAATGTGTCAAAACAGACCCTGATAATTGAACATATCAACAAAACAAAATTGGAGCATTTCTTAGTGAAGATATCATTGCCACTATGTCGTCACCATCACCATCATCATCAACTACTGTTAACACCATTATAACATTCATCATCACCATCACCATCATGAGTACCACCACTACCACCATGCCATAACCATGCTGTCTTCTTCATGTCTTCAGATGACCATCACCACCACCATACTACTGCCCTGCTGTCTTCATCATGTCTTCATCATGAACATGAACATGACCATCACCATCACCATCACCATCACCGTCACCACCACCATCATTATCACCACCACCGTCACCACCACCACCACCGTCACCACCGTCACCACTACCATCATTATCACCACCACCGTCACCACCGTCACCACCACCGTCACCACCGTCACCACCACCGTCACCACCGTCACCACCACCACCACCACCGTCATCATCACCATCACCATACTACTGCCCTGCTGTCTTCATCATGTCTTCATCATGAACATGACCATCACCATACCATCACCATCGCCATCACCACTAGCATCACTACCATGTCATCAAGACTACAAAGTAATTAAAGAATTATCATTTAAAGACATTTCTTACCAATCATCATCATCATCTTTAAAAAGTTTAATAGTATCATCATATCCACATGATGCAAGAATCTAAACGTACAAATGTAAAGAAATATCTTTACCAACAAGTAACCAGTAATTCTGCCTTGACTTGATTGATAGAGTGATGGCACTTATCCCATGAAATAGTTATTACTCTAATAGTAGTAGGCACTAATTCCATTGTTTTCTTTTGTGTCTATTTGTCTATTAGACTTTAACTATTATCTTCTGTAATTCACACCTTTGTGCCATCACTCTACACCAAATTAATTGCCGCTAATTGCGAATGTCTTTTCCTATTTTGGAGGTAGTAAATTAATAAAATATTGGTAGAGTATCTCATTAACATGGCTGTAATGTACCCAAAGTATTGAATGCTAACCTCTTCAGTAGGATGCCATAATGTTTTCTTGACATCTTGTGTATGATTATGAATAACACTTGCACACTCGTACTCATCATCTTCTAGAACTATTAAAAAGAAATGTGCTCATTATTAAAGTCTGGCCATCTTGATTATAAAGTAGGAAGAACACCAAGGGTCTTAGAGCAGATTATGACTGTGAAAAGCTCATGGCACTTTCAGTGCCGTTAAGCATGCCTTGCTGTGACCATGATGTTATCTAGAATTTTGCCATGCCTTGCCGTGACTTGACCATGTCATGACCATATTTGTGCCATGAGATTTTCACAGTCATATGAAATCTGCTCTAAAATAGCTTAGAAGACATTACTGCTTGCACCAGAGAAAAATGTTATTGCATGCCTGAGGCTGTGAAATCAAGTACTCTGACATGTACTATGTACTGCACATTTACAGAATGACCCAAAATTAAGTATTATTATGTGTACTACAATACATGTATGTCAGTGAAGCAAAATCTGGAAGGATTAGTTCTCAACTTACCATCCCATATCCAAACACTTTTATCTCTACCACAAGTTGCTAGCAGTGATCCAGACTTTGACCAATCAACACTCTTGACTTCATTCTCATGTCCTTCTAATGTTGCATTACATTCAAACTCTGAAAAACACAAACCTCATTAAAAATTGTTTTAACTTTCCTGGGGTTGTGTAACTACACATTACCCCCCCCCCCCCCCTCCCTCTAGCTTCTATTCAACAGAGCAGAAAACCTTTTTAATTCTTTCGTAATAAGGACATCTATCCCTTTTTAAACCCAATATTTTGTAAACGTGCTCTTTTGGGGCCAAAGAACAAAATATCAAATTTGACCAAAATTTAGTGAATACAATTTTGAGATATAACGCCTTGTACTTTGGAAGAGGTGATATTTGATCAGCAGAAAAACTGACATTTTCGTGAATATCTCCAAGTAGCTTTACTCTAGTTCGACAAGATTTTGTCACAAGTTTGTAGCAACAGTGAAACAAATGAAAATGCTTATAGTTTTGGCATATCACTTCCAGTTAAATATAAAAATTGTGAAAGTAGCGACCTTGCCGTTTTTCTGCTCTGTTCTTCTATTCAGTTATAGACACAAACCAACAATTTACAAGTTCTCCAAAATCTAGTACAAACCTCCACTTTTCTTGTCCCACATACAAGTAGTTGCATCAAAACTTGCAGAAGCAAGATAAGTTCCACAGGGTGACCATGCAACTAATTTGAACATTTATAGAACAATTTAAAAGAATTCAATGAGTATATAAAAATACTTGAATCTTGACAATGCAACAACTTAACATAAATCAAAGGTCAGATTAAAGGTCTACTTGTATGAATGGGTGACCTATGGTACTAACTTACAGCATGTACAGGGTGTGGTATGCCACAACACTGAAATGGCTTCCAATTGTATTCATGTGAATTTTTCAATAGGCCTCACTAACAAAGTGACAAGACCCCCTACCCCCTTAAACCAAGCATTAGTGTGTTAAAATGAACTTCAGAAATTTAACTTAGCTAATTAAAGCTACATACAAAGAAGTTGAAACAAGGATGCGATGTCACTGGGGATCGAACTTGGGCCTCTTGCTTATGAGACAGCTCATTAACCAACTCAGTCATCCTTGCTGCTAATGATGTAACCAATGTACGATAATTGTTTTTTATAATTGAATAAAGTGTCTTACTTGATCTTATAGTCCTTTGATGACCATCCTCCAGGATTGTCTTGCACATCCATTTGTCTCCTTCCTTGCCCCAGATGCGAATGTACAATGAAAGTCAAGAAATCAACATTCTAGTGCTGGGAAAACTGTGAATTTCTAATAATGTACAATGGCAAGTACAAACCCTTGCTCATCATATCTCTTAGGGGTAAAAATCAGTGATTTGGTATCTGTTAGGGTGTTAAAATTGAAGTTTAGAATTTCAGAATTCCCTGGTATCTTTTAGCGTATCGAAAACGGGAGAGCTCATCGCTTTTCACAGTGGGGTTTATGTTTATAGTTACACAGAGCTTAGGGAGCTTAGGCGCTTTATTGTCAGCTAACATTTCAACAGTCTTCTAATCCAATTTTATTTATTTATTAGTGGTATCTCTTAGGGGTTAAAAGTCGCCTAGCCACACCCTTTTTAAAAAGACTTTCTGTATCTTTTAGGGGTATTTTTGAAAATTTCCGACGAGCATACCCAATACTTTTACCCCAGAGTCTCCACCTGGGATTTTCTCTGGGTTCTCTGGTTTTCCTCCCTCCACAAAACTCAAAATGCTAATTGCAATTTGATCTGTCAATTAGCTCCTGAATTAGATCAGCCAAGGGGTTGTTTCAGGCTTCGCTAAAATTGATGGTTTTAATGAGTACATAATTAGATAATATAACTAGCTCAAGGATATTGTCTTATCACCACTACAACTTGCAAGAACTGTTCCTGCTGGATTCCAAGCCACACACCATACTCTATCTTCATGGCCTACAACAGAATAGCAATGGACATACATTGTCAAGCTTTATATTGGACTGATCAATATTTAGCTAGGGGTGGTGTGGTGGGTTAATGTGAATCAAATCATGCAATGCTCAAACCTTTCTTCTCCTCTTCTTTTGGAACTTTATTCCATGGTAACCATGTTGCATAGCTAAAACAATGCTTTTCTACTGCAGGGCTTTGCATTGAAACACTTGAGAATGAATTCTTCAAAGCATGAACAATAGTTTTGAATCTCACAGGAATATGCACAGAAGCTTTTGATAAAATTCCAAGGCAATTTTTTGCTGCCTTTCATTTCATTCTTTTTAACCTGTTTTCCAGTATTTGTTCTTCTTTTTATTTATTTATTTATCTATTTATTCATATATTTTTTGCATTCATTTGCTTTTTTCCATCTACAGGCCTTTCCTCAGGTCAAGTGCCATTGCAGCTTATACAGCAACACCTTGCAGTCTTTAGTTTCTATCTTGACTTTGTTTCACAAACAAATTGCATATTTTGACAATGAAATACTGTGTGGACATGAACCCTGACAAGAGGCAACTTGCTTGTGGTCATAATTTCTTCGTTTTCAAAGCACTTGCTCTATATATCATTTGAGAAGTAAGCTTATTAAACTCATGACCTGAGGTGCTTTAAAATACAAGGCCTATTCTTCAGTGCGAAAATATATGAGTAATTGAAACCTATTGGTTAAACAAGCAAAGGTTTTCTTGTGCTATCTTTGACATACAATATCTATATATAAACCTACTATGTAAAAAACTATTTTAAAAGCTTACATGTAGACCGTTCTCTAGAAGGTTATATTCGAGTTTATACCAGGTATTCATACAGCTCCCAAGAAGCACACAGCTGTTATGCTTTATAAATTTAAGTTCATACATCTACTTTCTCACCTTCAAGGGTAGCCAATAATTCAATATTTCCAGTCATTTTAGTAAAAAAGTTGACAAACTTCACGAGAATCTCTGTGAAGTAGAATATTGACAGGCGTTCCAAACCCAGTTGCAAGGCATGTTGGGTTCCTGTACCACAGGGATCCCATACCCACTACCAAGAACGCAAGATTCTATAGGAGAATTCCTCGTTGAATTTCACGAGAAAAACGATATCGCACGCGTCGCGACGCGGAATTCCCTCGTCCTCCAATGAATTCTCCTTGAATCTCATAGCATCTACAGTAATAATATCATAAGATTCTATAGGTAATCTACCACAATCCTTTTCAAAATCTCTTTTCACATTCTAATGTTAAAACTCCTTTGAGAAAACGAAGGCAATTAGTGGAATTCATGATAAAAAAAGCTACCGAAAGGGATTCCTAGGAGTGTGGGTATAAAACATCATTATCCCATCATTTACCATAAGGAATTGATTTCTTTGTATAAATACAGAAACGATCCGCATAATATTATAGCCTCGGAAATTTCTCGTAAAAATAACGAAATCGGCCGTTTGGATATCGATCTGCTAACTACGGTGGCCCAGAGGTGCAATTCACAAATACAAATTCAAATTCACAAATACAAATTCATGATTCACAAATACAAATTCAAATTCACAAATACAAATTCAAATTCACAAATACAAGTTCAAATTCACAAATACAAATTCAAGTTCACAAATACAAATTCAAATTCACAAATACAAGTTCAAATTCACAAATACAAATTCAAGTTCACAAATACAAATTC